>PVHY01010856.1:0-50191 GCA_004024945.1 Uropsilus gracilis
GGAATGTCACTATTCCACAGCTTGGTGAAGAAACTCTTGACAGATGTGCTTACATTTTTTGCTAAAAGTCCAATGAGAGACTGGCACTAACTCACGCCTCTGTGGCTGGCTGTGGAGTAATTTATAGATAAGCTCGTGACAAGCTCTCACTGGGCTAATGGTTGTGCACACTGTAAATACACACATCTCCATTCTAATGTACCTCTTATAGATGTCCCACCAACTCATTTTGGTCTCCTAAGTAGAGAGAAAAGATTCTGTTGTGTCTGAAATAGAAATAAAAGTAAATATTGGAGGTTCCTGGTGCAATCCGGGGAATGTGTATTAAGTGTCTCTGAGTAGAGAATGCTCACATTAATGGTGGATAATATCAGTCAGGTAAATAATCTGCATGGAAACTGGTTCCTCAGGTCAATTTTTTAAGAAAAAATTTTATTGATTACATATATTTTTTCTTACATTGTCGTGTACCCCAAATTTCTTTCACTACCACGTCACCTGTGAACTGACATCCTATTCACTTGTGCTCCTCCATCCCCTGAATTTGCCCTTCCTCCCAATGGGACCTTTTAGGAGGCCCTTACCAAGGCTGCTGATGGGACAAAGAGTGTCTGCAAAGCACAGGCTGAATTCATGGATTTGTTGGAGTTTGGGATCCCAGGGAATCAAACTTTGCAAAAAGCATTTGAGTGTGAGCAGTTTATATGACTGTGTAAGAAACACCTGGGAGAAGGGAAAGCACCTTAGAAAAGCACCTTACAAAAATGCTCAAAGGAGCATTATAAAGGCAGGTACAATCCCTCCAGAAAATTGTGGGAGCCATTGTAAAGTCTGTGTTTTAGTGTGATTCCCCTGAAGGGCCAGGGAGAAGGTTAGAAGTTGGAAAGACGTTTGGAGGGTAAGGACAAAGGGACTTGGGGAAATTTTAGTAGTATCACTTTCCATACCTTCAGAGTCCCCAAAGCTGGAAGTGCCCTGAAAGCACAGGCAAACACAAACACCAAGGCCAACTGTGCACTCTTACAGAAACTCAATTCTTTCTTTATATTTTCTAGTTGTAAATTTCAGGCTATGCTCATTGAAATTAATTTTCTTCTACCACCTCATTCTCTCTTCATTATCGTTACATTTTTTGGTTGTTGTTTGTTTGCTTGCTTGCTTGTTTGATGTCCCTAATGTTCTGGTGCCCTGACTACATTCTTCTTCTGCTTTTCTTAGCCTAGTTCATCACTATTTGAAGAGCAAAGTGAAAATATCTATAAAAATGATACCCCAGGTCTCAGCTGAAGATTAAAAATCAAATTCAGGACCTGGCACGGTGGCTTATGAAGCTGCCAGGGCTAGGGATTGCGGTTCTAGTCCCACCTGGGGCATGTACCAAGACCTAGTTCCAAAAAATAGCTGGGCATGGTGGCTTGCGCCTGTAATCACAGCTACCTGGGAAGCTGAGGCTGGGGATTGCTTGAGTCTGTGGTACCCTGGGCAATGAGAGCCTGCGGTTCCACAGGCAAAAATAGCGAGACCTAGTCTCAAAAAAAAAAATCAAATTCATAAGAAAAACAGAAAAAGGTGAGTCATTTTTCCAGATATGCACAACATGACATTAAAAGGGGGTGTTCATACATACAACCTTCGGTGTCAGGATTATTATCATTGCCTTAATTTAGCAGATGAGTGAGCTCAAGCACCTGGAGGTTAGGTGACTTGCACATGTCACACAGAGCTAATTCATGTCAGGCTTAGGATCAGAATTCATGCCTCTCTCTGAAGTTTCCTTTCCCAGTTACTGTGTCATGAAGCTGTGATGCTCACAGGCTTGATAAATCACCAGCTGAGGAGAGAAATTGCTAATATAACTTTTTTGGCTACCAGTCAACAGGGTCACAACAATCTCCCCATTTAATATCACAGAGAAATCACTTCTTCAGTTACAGGCCCAGTTGGCAAGGTGCCCAGAAACTAGGGAGTAGATTTCTGGATCTGGGATGGAGTGGGAAGGGCCCACTCTCATTGGAGGTTAGAGACTTAGGGAATTGGTCCAGAGTGGTGTAAAACATAACACTTTACTACAATATGACTTTTATTGAATTGGCATCCTAAGATGGAAGGCCTGGAGGGGCAGGTGGGGCTTGATCATGAGCTTTCAGTTGAAAATCAACCTATACATCAGAGTCTGGGTGCTTCAGATTTGAGAGGAACTTGGGTGATAGTGAAGTAAAAGAGTTACACAAATCCTGTTGGGGAAGGCTTTGGAGTTTCTGATGATGGACAGCCTCCTCCATGTCCAGGCTGTTATGTATGTCCTTATCATCAAAATTTGAAGATTGATTTTAAAAAGTAGAAACATGATCAATGCAGTGTCATCATAAGCCCTAAAGTTCCTACCTCAGATGAGTTTCTCTGCAATGATTTCCAATCAAGGTTTGGTTTACCCACCACCAACTCTTAAGGCTTGCCCTTTATAAACTTCTATCCAAACATCCTAGTTATAGGATTTTTGAATCCTAGCTCTTTTGTTTTCCTTCCATATATCCCTCTTCATTATCTCCAAATTCATTTCCAAGGGATGTTCTAGCCAGTTAACTTTTCATTCCTTCCTCCTCCACTGACTTCAGGCAAAATATTTGTTCTGGAACGTATAACACTTACAGAATTGGTTTAAAATTCCCCGGAAATGAATCTTTCTCAGCCCTTGTACAAGGAAAGAACTTCTATGTGGATTGGTGACCATTTCAAAACTAACCCCAGACCACCATTAGTGTGCCCAGAGAGTGACAATGGCATTGAAGCTCAAATATTTACTACCCTTCCAAGTGTGCAGGCTTCTGGTACATTTTTCTATTATTGACCATCACAGTATTCCCTAAGAACTCATACTTCCATATGTCCAATCAAAACTAAAATAAGGGGAAATGAAACTTAACATCATGTCCCAAAACTTTGAAACTTCACTGATGTGTAACTCCTGGGAACGACCCCTATCGGTTTGAAAAAAATGCTCACATATGATGTGGTATTTCTGTAGATGGGAGGGAGCAATTTCAGATTCAGATCATTTACCAACTGAAGTTAACAGTAATCAGAGGTCACATTAGAGCAATTTGTTCTAAATTCATTATCATTAACATGCAAGGCAGCTGCAGAAAATTATACAAAGGCAAAGCATTTCAAAAAATGTTCTGATGTTGCTATCTGTGCTGTTGGATCAGGAAACAAAGAGAAATCACGATCTTTTTGGCGACAGCCTTACTGACAAAGAATTTTGCTTTCTTTAAAAAACATTTTTAGTCCAAGTTATTTTTATTCCAACGACACTGGTGATCGCCAGTGATTTTGATTTGATAATAAGAACCATGCACATGGTTGGAAGTATATGGCCAGAATTAAGTAAGATTGCATAACTGCATCCTTCATATTTGGAAAGGCCTCTGCAAATTGCAGTGTGCCAAAAGGAAGAATGGAATCATGAAGGTAAAAGAAATCTTCTCATCTATAGAATGGGGTGAATAAGTAGTAAAATATGAATGCGTGAAAGGAATTGAGACTGCAGAATTCCAAAAACAAAAGTTACTTGATCTTTGATATAAAACAATCACCAGGAATGCTGTGGTCCAGTTCAGCATGTTTGGCAATTAAGTCAAATGACCTTTCGAAAGGAATGTGAGTTGTGTGGGGTTCAGAATTCAGTCCAACTTTATGAATTTGGAACTTTTGAACTGACCTTGACCTTACATGATGCCAGTATGGAATCTGTGTGTTTCAAAAAATTCTTCATGAAAGGACAGTAGGTTTCTGGGCAACAGAGCAGTGGAGCAAATCAGCCTGCCTGGATCACCGGGACGTCGACTTCTGCAGGGTCCATCTCTTTTCTACTGTTCTTCTCTGCTTTCTCTCCATACTCACCACATGTGCTCCAGATGTGCAATTTCTGTGTGCAAGCTTTTTTTTTCTTTTCTAACTTGGGTCTTTTGCTCATCTTATCTTTGCTTTCTGATGGTGTCCATAGTTGTGGGGAGTTAGCTAACTGCTCCTTCTTAAAGTGCTTCATACTGACCGCTCTGTGTTAAGGACTCTGAAAAAAAGTAAAAGATATCCCAGTAAGATAAAGTGGGGGAAGTTTATCTGGTCGTAGAGCAAATTTTTTTTCAACTATCAAGCAGCAGACACTATATTCAAAGACTCTGGCTCTGCAGGAATTGAACCAGGGCAAACTTGTTCCCAGCAGAGAGGACAGAAGGACATGGGCCTGGAGAATGCTGTGATGAGAGGGATGGTGGGGACAGTGCAAGAGCAGCAAAAACAGGAATTCACAGATAAATTGAAAATCAGACACATTTCTAATGGATTTCACTCAAAAATATCCTAATATTATTCAGTCTTAAAAAATGAAAAACCCTGCCATATATGACATGGATGGACCTTGCAGGCATTACACTAAGTGAAATGTCAGACGGAAAAAGATAAATATTGTATGATCTCAGTTATATGTGGAATCTGAAACAAAACCAAAAAAACCCCTAAAATAACAGAAAAAAAATACTCTTGGAAAAAAGGATCAGTTTTGTGGTTATCAGAGGCAGAGGATAGGAGGTGGGGAGGTACAAACTTCCATTCATAAGA
Source organism: Uropsilus gracilis (assembly GCA_004024945.1). Classification (NCBI taxonomy): domain Eukaryota; kingdom Metazoa; phylum Chordata; class Mammalia; order Eulipotyphla; family Talpidae; genus Uropsilus; species Uropsilus gracilis. The sequence continues at coordinate 4,621 of PVHY01010856.1, forward strand.
TAAATAAGTACCAGCATTAGTGTGTGGACCAAGGGGTACCCTGGGATCCCCAAACTTGCATGCCCTAAACATGTTGAGCCATATGTGTGCACAAAGATAAAGAATACTGAGTGTGAAAGAACTTTAGTGCGCATAGAGCAAGAGGAGAAGAAATGATAATAGTTTCCCAATGAACCATCCAAACTTAACCATCCCCTCTTGGACAAACGTCCAGCCAAACAGGGTTGGCCCGGAGGGGAACCAATGAGGCCAGAAAGGTGCCATAAATCTGAGGTTTTCTTGGTCATAGGGGAGCCACAGGGTAGGGGCAAAGGGGATCAAGTAACTGTAGCATGAAAGGAACAAAATCAAAGAATCAGTTTAAAAGCTGAGGTTGCCTCCATCAGCTTCACCCGTTGTCTCTTATAGGTTTGACTCCACGTGTCTCCTTTATGTTACCCAAGTCCCTGGAGCAAGGCCAAAGATAAAAAGCAAGCTAAACTCCATGCATTCATTTTCTATTTGTCCCCCAGCCCTTCTATGTTTTATGTTTCAACTATCATCACCGGGTTGCTCAGCTCCACCCACAGGTAAGTGGGTTGGGAACAGGATACCTCCCCCATTTGTGGAGATGTCTCTGCCACACTAGGAATACAATATACACTTGAAGACTATAGCTAACTCAGCTGTGTGATATCCAGGGAAGTGCTTAAAGGAGCAACTCCTAAGAGTGCTTATCACAAGAAAAATTATACGTTTTTTCTGCTTTATTTTTTATTGTATCTCTATGAGACAAGGGATGCTAGAAAAACATGTTGTAGAGATCATTCCACAATATGGTTATCATGCTGCACAGCTCAAATATCTCCATGATGTATGTCAATTATGTCTTGACATTTTACAGAGAGTAAAATGTTCCTATGCCATCTCTAATAATAGTTTTAAACACATTTACTAGTATTAATTGGCTTTTCATTTAGTTTCCCATGTGACTCTAGGTATTTTCTTTGCTATTTCTTACATCTCTAACTTGAAGAATCAAAACCCTCAACTACAATAACTAGATTTCATCTATTCAAATGCTTATAAGGTCTTCCTGTCATGTGTGTGAGTTGAGGGCAGCATAAATGGAGGTCCATAAGTAGTGGGCACAATATTTAAAATGATAAATCAAGCTCTTAAGTTAAATTGTTTTTATCCATTCACATTAACAAATACATTTCATAATGATAAAATAGGCAAAGATGTGTAAACTACTTTTATTATGTGATAGAAAAGAAGCAAAATATTAAAGATGACTGTATTTAATTACTATCATGTACATGTCAGTGACATTTAGATGCATAAAAAAACAAAGATGTATTTCATGAATTATAAGCTTTTTTAAGCTCTTCTTAAAAAAGTTACTATTATTTCAGCAAAATCACTACAATCTTTTAAGGTCCTGGTTTTAGATAAGTTGTGTTTCATAGTAAATGATGCTAAGTTGGCAAACTTTCTCTAGTCATCATTTTTCAATAAGTTCCTACAAATAGTTTCAGTTTTGAGAGACTGTCTTTTGTGAAGGCCAAGGCAAATGGATTTTCAATACAATTCTTCAAATGTTGCTTAAATAAGAAATGCAGAGAGAAATTGGCACACCATATTTGAATATTGAATTGGTATCATATAGGAGATAATATTCTCATTATGCAAAAATTTTAATTTTATCTTATAGATTGCTAACCATCAGAATTTTTGCTTTTAGAGAAATGATTATATATATGCACAAAGATATACACTTTTGAATTCTTTCAACTTTTTCAGTATCAAGATAATGCAAAGAAAACCAAAAAGCAACTTATTGTTCAATTTATATAGAACTTTCTGTAAATAGCAAAAAAAATGCTCTATAGAACTATATTCTGTAGTTATTTGTACTTAGATATCTCCCTACAGAACTATGAATGTTTTGCCTCATTTTCACTTTTTTTTTCTGGAAGTTTACTTTATTATATACTTTCACATGTTCTTTCATTTTATCTAAAATTAAAAAATAGGTCTTTAGCATAGTTAAACTTGGGTCTGTTTTTTAAGGTTTTACTAACTATAATAGTAACCACAATTTATACCAGATACATCTGGATAGAGCAAATTCAAAATTAATTTCATTTTCTTCCAAAGACAATGATTCATTCTTTCTTGGGGCATCTTTCATTTTTCACTTAACTTTTCTGATACATTTTGTATCTCGTTTAAATTAAATCTGATTTCTTTATCAGCTTTCAGTCAGCATGCCCCTTGTGTGACTAAGAGGACTCACAAAGTCAAAATTGATAGTGTTTCATCAAGATGTTCTATTTTGGGGCAAAGCCAGAAAATGTCATATACAATTTTGAATCACTCCAAAGAATGTCGTTGCTATAGGCCCAGCTGAGTCACGTCTCGTAGTAACAAATTCAAAACACGTGTCATGCATGGCACAAGGAATGCTTCTGGTTTTTAGCCAAATTTATGGTCTTACAGCTTTTTCTTTACCAACCATGTCAGCACCATTATCATGATGTTCCCTGTACAATCTTTTAAATCATTAGAATAAAACTGACTTTTAAAATTTAATTTGATAAAAATTTAGCCAAATTCTTTGAAAATAATTTTATAAAATGTAGTCACTATGACATCATTCAGCACAATGCTCATTCAATAGTATTTTTGTATATATTTGTGTCACGTGCTTTTTGTTCACTGCAGCTTGCTCAACTGCTACTTACAACTGCTGTAGTGATTGCTTCATGCACATGTATCTGAGAAACCAGGGGTGGAGGGCTGAGAGAAACAAGGGTGTGGATATAGGCACAATCAGATCATAGTCATTCCAAGAGAAAGGATTCCACAGGGTTATTGTCTTTTTTTCTCTAGCCAAGTGCTTCTGCTATACCTACTCCCTCCATTCCTGAGTAGTGTATATTCTGACCTTGGCAGCCACAGGGTTCAAGCATCTCTGTGACATTTGAGTTCAGTGACATTTTGTCTCAAATACTGAGGGCAAAAGATGAAGTTCATATGGGCTTACCACTCTGTGCAATCTGATTGTCAGACTTGCTTTTCCTGGGTCATCTGTTTAGACTGTAGATGCCTGAGTTTACCTGTGAATCAGTAGATTTTATATACTGATAAAATGGTGACCTTCCTTAAAAGAGAGATTAACACACTTGTACCTTGTATAAGAATCAGGTGATAATGGATTTTCTTGTTGTATTTATAGGGAATCATTCCTACTACCTGAAAAATATTTAATACATACTTTTAGTTGATTCTTCTGCTAATAATAATAATAAATTTCATGACCAGATTATGTAGCTGATGCTAGAATGCATTGTCTGATGATGTAGAAAACATTTTTTAAAAACAAGTAATAATAGTGGACAAACATTTTATTTAGAGAGATGAGTATAGGTAAGTTGTGGACCTGGTGACACAAACCTGTGTCTTTTATTGGGTTGTAAATCACAGAGGTGAGATGACTATCTAGGTCAATGGCTGCTGCCTATGATGTGCACGTACATGGATTCATATTTAAATTCTATTATCTTTCTTCTCTTGTATTTCCATATCAAACCATCTCTGTAGATTTTTAGCTGTTTTTCATGGGTGTAATGATGGGCAATACAAGACACTTATGAAACCAAGGAAAAGGAAACAATGACAAAAAGAAATGAAAAAAACAATGGCCAGAAATCCATGACAGATATTGGAGAAAGAATTGTTGGCTTGGCCAAGATAAAGTTGTTCCACAGTGTCTCAATATGATGTGACAGAATGTTTAGAAAACATAATTCCTAGAAAAAGCATTTGATTAATGATGGCCTTTGTCTTTGTTTATGAAGGTCATTCATGTCCAATAATCTTGTTTAATATCTTGATAAAAGATGGACAAAAGCTATGTTTTCTTAAAAAGTGTTAAAGCAGCATCAACAGCAGTGACAAAACACCACACCAACAAAAATTAGATGAGCGTGTGAAAACTTTGCCAAGATGTTGCTTTTTAGTATGTGCAAAGTCCCATTGATTTGCCAACTAGCATTTGACTGACATCTGAATAAATCTCATCTGTCTCCAATATAGTAATAGAAAAAATGACTGTGAGCAGACAACAAAAAATGTATATGTTCAAGTCTGTTAGGTTATTTACAAAGTATGTATACTTTTTGTTCCTGTAGATGTTTCTAGAACTAAAGAGATTTTATAGCTATTGTTTGTTGGGTTGTTGCTTCAGTGCCTCAGATCAGGCTGAGATGAATGATGGTCAAAGTAAAGGTCACAGTGTTACCTCCATAAACAATGCTACATGACTAGGTCAACGGAATAATGTAGCCACAAATAAAATAGGATCAACCCTGATGCCATGATCTTGATCTACCATTGAAGAAACTTTCAAGTGTAATTTTTAAGGAAAAGTGTATAAATCATGGTTTTATAACTCAATGTATTTTCACAAATTAAATTCTTGAGTAATACTCAAATAAGAAACAACATTACCAACCTCTAGAAGTACCCCTGCCCTTGTCACATTTTAGATCCCTCCATATAATCTGGCTTCTAACACCATGGATTTATTTTACTATTTGTAAAATATATATTTGGTGCATAAAGTTTTATTATTGCTTAACAATGTGGAGATGCATCTACTTTGTTGTATTTAGCTGGAATTCATTCCAGCTTATGGAATTCAGTATTCAGTCATATTGCTATGACTGTATTTATTCATTTCACTGTTGTTCAACTTTTGGGTGTTTTCCACCCAAATAATGCTACCTCAAATAATGCTGAAATAAACTCTCTATACCAGTACTTTTTAATGAAACATTCCATACTCTTGTTGAATAAATATGTAGGTGTAGAATTTTCTGATAAGTTGTGCACATTTCACTTTAATTAATAAATTATTTGTATCAATTTTTACTTCCATACTTCAGTAAACTGATAATTCATGAATGATGCAAAAGAAAATTTTAATTCAGTTCAGCTTTAGTGAAATGATCACATTTTATAAAACAATGAAAATCAACAGTTTATTATTTTTAAAAGTAAGCCTGGATTTGTGAAAGCAGCAGTATTGTTGATACTGATTCTAATTCCAGCAACTCCCTGCATCATGAAATTGATATAGCATCTTAAGATATAATCAATTGACTTTCTTAATCTGGCTTCAGCATTACATCATGCAGTAGGTAAAAGTCGTAGCATGTTTAGTTGGAAAGGTGGAGTTATTTATTATGACCTTGTTTGTTTTCAGCTAAACTATTAAACATGCAGTAAGATAAGAATCACTGATTATTCACATTGTAAAGGTTATCAGTCATGATATGAATGTCAACAAATGTGTGTAAGGCATGCTCATCTTTCTGAATGAGAATTATACCATTTAATATAAACTTGAGAAATAACTGCAGAGAAATAAACATTTTGATTCTTCTTATAATCATGTACGAGGGAAAGGTACTATAGTCTTTGTTGTAAATGTTGATATTTATAAGAAATATGTCCTGTTTTATAAACTTAACCTTGTCTTACACATGTGCTAATATCCATTTCTAAGAACTCAACCAGTGTACCAATAGGTTAGTGGTTAAGTGAGCTGCTTCTGCCCCATCCTTTAACTAATTTGGTAACTTTGTTAGCAGCCATAGAATCAGAGAGAAAGAAGGATATGCAGTTTGCATTGGGTTGGTATCTATCATCGAATTTCATGTTCACTTTCACTGACCAGTTTACACTTGTGATGATTGTCTGTTGATCATATAAAATTGGAAACAATTTCCTTTGTGTCTAAATAATAAACACAAAGTGTTTGTTGATGTAATGATGATAACAAAATGAGATCAGCTCTGAGGCCAATGTGAGTCCCAGGTCTAAGATCTGTAGAACCAATCTTATGAGGATGCAGGAAGGAAAAGGGGCAGATTGAGAGGTGAGAAAATGGAGTTCAGAAAGCAAATTACATAGGAAAGAGAAGAAAATAGGATAAATTAAAAACAAATTTCTGATGGATCATATTATAAAAAGATTAAACTTTTGAGATTCTTAAAGAGTGGCACATTTTCATAGATAGCATATAATTAATAAAGAGCTTCGGTACAAGAATCTGAGAAAAGGATTTTCTCTGACATTTTCTTATCATAAAAAAATGAACAATGAAATCTTAAATATAGAAAATGGCAGTGAAGACTGAGAGAAGGTACTGTATTCTTCCTTTCCACCCAGTTAAAGTACTTATTCAGCTTTGCATCATTAGACTATTGGAAATTCACTGTTTTTCCCTCCCCAAATCTGCTTCAGCAACATTAAAATTTCCCAGTTTTTCTTAGCTTTCCCAGTTTTTCTGTGCTTATCTAGATATAGGTACTTCTGAACTTTGAGTCACAACATCACACTTTAATCAAAGTTTTTTGTAGTTTTCCACACAAGTTATAATTACACAGATAAGATGTAATTTACTTGCCACAAGATGAGGAAGTGGTCTTCAAAAAGCAGATAAACCCATGTTTTTTGTTGAAATAGGTAATAGCCACCAATGGGCAATGCTCATTCCAGTGAATTACTGGCTTGTAGTAGTCAATTCCCACTTAGGAAATTGGGGAAAAGTTTTCTTTGGGGAAAGTTCCATAAACTGGCACTGATTCCCCCTTTGAAATTACAGGAGAGCAGTTTGTGCTAAACTTGAGGCTGAGAGAATTGTCATTCAGGTCCCAGTTGTGTTTTAATGAGAACTGTGACTGGGTGGATCCCTCCAGGGCAACCCCTGCCCTGGTTTTGGAGAGATTGATGGGGTCCATCGAGGTTTAGCCATGTCTGGTTTGTATTACCCAAACATGACTCAGATCTCTGAAAAGAAAGACATTGATTTAGAAGAACCATCATTTAGAGTAGATGAAGTTTCCATACTTATTAAGTAAACATATCACCAAATAGCATACAATTTTGCTTAGCACTTGTCTTTTCTCTTTTAGGCAGTGATTTTCAAGCCTTAGCAATACCAGAATACCGTGAGGAGCTTACTTACACACAAATTCCTGGTTTGGGACCCACAAGTGTGCATTCTGAACAAGCGCCTGGCTACCATAAAAGTTGGGCTGATTTATCTTTTGAGACCATGGCCTAAAGAATTAGCAAATTACTAGCCTGTAGTGGAGCAGGCAAATTCCTTGACTTTCTCTGCTTTTAGAAAATTATGTTGATTTTTCTCTTATTCTTCTGTGCATCTAGCTGGTTTGTAGTCTTCTCTAGCTGTCAGGCTTTTGGAAGCCCATAAATGATGGGGTGAGCAAAAAGTGGGGCAAGGATCAGGGAGTGTAATGCTCCTAAAGTTATTCTGCAGTTTTTGAACTTCTACTTCAAATTTATAAGATTTTTGTGCCATGTGTGATTCAGTGTAGCAAACCTTGGTGTACTCTGAAGGAAGTCACAGCATGCACTACTGCAACATGCATGTGGTAGAGACACAGCAATGAAAGTGCCCATGGCCCCAGAGAAGGAGCTCTTCTCTTCTTCTCTTCTTCCCTCTTTTACCCCAAATAAAATCTCCTGCTTTTATAGCCTGGTCTTGTGAGGATTTATTTTGGTTTGCTTTCTACACTCTAGGACACTTGAGTTGGGGAAAAAAACAAAATATTTCTCTCCATGAGGCATTTGGGTTTTTCCAGAGAGGCTGGCATTGTGTTTAAGGTTCTACACTAAGCCATGCCACACGAGTTACAATCCCCAAAGGTCACCCCCAAACCATAATAGCCCCATAGCCTTGTTACCTCTGAAATATTTTTTAAAATTTATTTTAATTTTTTTCTAAATTCTTTTAAATTCTTATATAGGTAAATGGTTACTGGGATGCCTTCCCTCCTCCACCCCCCCACCCCCTTGTGCTCACTCAGTCTCCACTCTCATTGTTCTTTTTTGGTTTATGTTGAGTTCATTGGTCCTTTGGTCTTTTTCTGTGACTGTGTCCATTTGTCGGATGAGGAGGGACTGTGTTCTAGGCCCATGGCACATTGTGTTTGATGATTTGTAGTCCTTAGCTTTGTATTGGGCAGCCAGTCCATGTTCATTTGGGGTCTATCAGCGTCTTCTAGTTGCTGGCTCCAGTAGGTCTCCTTGCCTTTCCACTATCTCTGCACCTCATTTCTCTGACCTCTGACTTTGGAGATATTTTCCCTCAGCCACTGTCAGTGAGGAGGTTTCTCAACGAGGGCAGGCATCCACTGATGGACCTTGCAGGTCATCTCCTCTCCGTCCTTTTGCAGATTTGCTGTGGTGCCAATGCCCTGACTCTGCAGGCCTCCTCTCCCCAGGCTTGGGGAGGGAGCCAAGTTTCCTTGGGTAGCAAGTTCCACATGGGGTTTTGATTCATCAGCTTCCGGTAAAGCCATAGATGCAGATCTGATAGATCTTTACCACAGCTGTTTCTCTATTCCAGCACCTACTATCTTTCTGAATGATCCTTGTTCTGTGTCCCACACACATGTATGCACAGGCTCTTTTCTGGCACCTCATCTTCTGTATGTCGCTGTGTGCATGTTATGCATGTTTATGTGCTCACCTCCTGTGAGCTAAGTGGAGTGAGGGCAAAGTAGAAAGGGTGTCATCCTTCTCTCTCCCTCCCCCCTCACCCTGCTATTCTTGGACCAAGGACAGATGAGCAGGCACCCACATCTGCCGGCGAACCTAGGCCAGCAGCTGTACCCACTCAGCAATCATACAGCAACCACTGGACCCCTCTTCCATAGACCTGGTGGGTAAGGGGGACACAGGGGCCAGCCAGGCCCCCCGGACCTGACCAGTGCACGGGAACCTCTGAAATATTTACACTAATTCAAATTGGCATGGAGGTAGGGACTGATACAACTTATAGGATAATTGAGGAATGAACCTAGATGAAATGTTAAAACTGATAAAAATAGAAGTCATTACCTTTTAAATAATCAATATAAAATAGATGCAAAATAACTTCCATTAAATCAGGAAATGTTGAAAGAACAAGAGCAGATCCTTTTTAATGTTACAAGAGAGGTAAGATTTATAGAAGTCACATGGTATCTTCTGACTGCTTTTCACAGATTTAAAGTGACCAGAAGGCTCTGTCAGAAGAGGTGTGGCTGTGAGTGGAGAATTGCTACAAGTTTTCTGTAACAAACATCATTGGGGCAGGATTCAAAAATCCATCTGCAGTGTTAATAATTATTCAAGGCCACACTAGGAGATGTAAACAAACTTTATTTAACACTTCACAGTACATGCAGAATCTGTCCCAAGAGTTCAGATAATTGCAAAACGGGTTGAGGCAGGAACTTTCATAGAATAAAGAACAAGGAAGAAAAAAATAGAACCTGATTAAGGATCCAGGAATTACACAGAAAGTTCAGAGTTGGCCTGGTGTTCAGGTGTCGGACTAGCGGGATATACTGCATTTGTAATCAAGAGAAGTATTTATAATGACTTAATAGTTTTGCTTTTCAGATGTGGCAACTCAGGCAGGCTCTGCTCCATCTTGGGCCTAAAAACTTGTTTCAAATCAGTGACCATTTCTGTGCAATCAGCTATAACTCCAAACTTCCAGCACCCTTTAGTCTCGTCCACATTTTCCCTTAATCTAACCCACGTGCTTCCTCTCACTGCCAGAGTGAGGTATGGACCTGGGGGGAGGTGGATGTAAAGACTCCCTTCCCCCAGAGTAACTCAGTGGTGACTGACAAGAATGGGGTATTTGGGCCTCTACTCCCTCACATTGGGAAATCATCCTCTGCACTGCCTGCCCAGAGTTTTACTACATAATTAAGGTGTCCTTGCTCACTGATGGTGTTTCACCTTCTCCATTTCACTTCCTGACACCACTGTTCCCCTTCTTCATCTCTGTCATTAGGCCAACCATTTTTATCTAGATAGCAAAGACAGTAAGGTGGGAAAGGTGAGATTCCTTTACTGAAACTCAGCGTTGTTACAACCAGTAGGTCTCAAAGTCAATGAAATACCATCTGCTGCTGATGTTTTATACCGCAGTAGTTGGTGTAAGAAGAAAATCTATGAAAAGACAAAGGAAGGTGGTTGTTTTAATGTTTCATGCCAGTGACTTTCTGGGGACATTACCTACATTTAAAGTTTCTGGCTTGGTTAAAAACAATCATTTAACATCTGCTTAGTAAGCATGATGAGAGAATTTTAGAGCTAGTAAGTGAAAGCTGATCAGAAATTTTCAGAACTTAAAAAATCTCCAATTGCTTTGTCCACAACTTTGTCAATAAGCCTGATATTGTTAACAATTCCAATAAATGCTTCAGAAGAAGTAAGTCCTATCATATAAAAGACTGACTGCACATTACAAAACATTTTGAGGTTTCATAAGGCTCCTGGTTGATTGATTTTGAATTCTCATCTAAAATGGACAAAATCACAGGGCTATTGGAAATCATTTTAAAAAAGTAAATTTTCACCTCTTCTAGCAATATTTATTATTATTTAGGTCCTACACATAAGATAAATGGTACTGTTAACCTTCCAAATACTACAGGTTGATAGGAATAAAGTGCTTTCTCAGGTAAAACCCATGGTAAGGATAGGCAAAACTGGCATTAGATCAACCGTGTTAACCATGCATCAAACTTTTGAGGTTAGGCAAAATTGAAAACACATTTGGGGAAGTTAATTCCCTTAATTTTGAAACCCATGTGTATGTCAAGGGAAATTTAATCCGTGTGTTTCTAATTCATTTACACTCAGCTCATCAAAATGTTATTTTGAAAGAATTATTTCATTTTTGTACCCAGGAAATATTATGAATCCCTTTAACAAGAGTTTTGAAGGCTTCAAAAAAAAAATAGCTCAGTTAAGAAGTTGTGTTTGGTCAGCTCTAACCAGGACTTAGAAACAGAAGTGGAGAGAGCAGTGCAATTTTACCACTGGGTCTCCTGTGTTTCATGAGCTGTGCATTTTGCTGTGTGAAACACTTGATCAAGAGACCCTCATAACTTATCTTTCTATTCAATATTCTACCATTTTAACAATGAGTTCCCAGGGACCTGTTAGACTCACCATGGTTTGAGTTGACTTGGAGGCTGGATGAAAATAAACACTTTTCATTAAACACATGAAAAGTATTGATATGAATTGGAATTAGCAGGAGAACTCAGAGAAAGACTATGATTTGAGTTGCTCTATAAGAAGATTATAGAGATGCTAAATCGTGTTAAGCAAGAGACACCCTGGGAAAGAAGGGAAAAAGGAAGTGGGAAATTTTATAAAATTAATTTAATTTGTAAAGAAACATAGTAGGTGGGATCAATTGTAATTTTACATACAATTGCTGGGATGAGAAACAAAAGCACGTTTATTAGATCAGAGCCTAGAAATGCAGTAGATAAAATGTTAGCCCGAAACATGGAAGAAATGGGGATTATTTTTCAGTGTTTGTGTCTAAACCATGACAATTATTATAAGGCTCCAAGTCAAAATGTGTTTGCAACTCCTGATGAGATCAGTGTGTGGTGAAAGCAGCTCCTTTAGTTTCTGAAAATAAAGGAATAAAGCCTTGCAATGCTTGAGGTTTGATTTACAACCAACAGGGGAAACTGAATTTGCTGAACTTCCCTTTTTGGGGGGCACTTTCCAAGTGAGGGTGGGGACTGCCAAGCAAAAGCAGTGAACCTCATTATCATGAGTAATTAGTTTCTTACTGTAAAGCTACCCACTGGGCCAGTCACCTTTTTGTGAGTGATGCATAAATAGACAAATTCGTGGGAGGAGCTCCCTAGAGGGGCTTCTCAGAATTAACTGGCAGGGGAGTAAGTAGTAGGCATGCTTTGTTTGCACTTCATTTATAATTGGATAGGGTATTCCCGAATCTTATAGAATGCTTTAAAAAGAAACCTGCACTGCCAGTTGCTTTAAGCCAGGTGTTGCTAATAGTCAACTTCTTGTGACAGGTCACCAGATGACAGTTGAGATCTATAAAATGGCCATCTCTAAATTCTCTTTCTGTCTTAATAGCAAATTGTTTCTTCTATCTTCTTCCTTCCTTCCTTCCTTCCTTCCTTCCTTCCTTCCTTCCTTCCTTCCTTCCTTCCTTCCTTCCTTCCTTCCTTCCTTCCTTTTTTCTTTCTTTTTTTTCCCCTAGGGGTGGGGGTGGTGAGACATCCGAAGGACAGTTCTTCTTTTAAAAATATTACCGAAAACACAAGTTTTGACATCATTGGCTCCCATTATGGGTGCCAGAGAAACTTGCCAAGTACATGTGGAAGACTAGATCTTAAATCTAAAAATCTAGTGTGTGAATCTATATTGAGGGAAGAATATGGGTGATAAAGAATTTGGCATCATATATCCTTTTAATCAAGGCTGCTTGGAGATGTTCAGCCTAATTCAGGAAATATTTTATAAACCAAAAAATAATGACAATGGGCATTTCTCTATAGAAAATGGTGAAATGGTTTTCCAAATACTACAAGACATTTAAGATTTAATGGTCCTGGTTCACTCTTGGAGATGACAATTAATTATTGGTCTAGTAGAGCCATTTATGAATTTCAAAGTCATTCAGTGTATATCACTGGCAATTAATTCCAGGGAAATAAATATGAAAAAAAAAACCTGACAAAACCTTAAAGATAATTTGCTCAATTTTCTTCATCCTTTTTTATCCCCTAAAGCATGGGATGGTCATGATGATGATGTGGGTTTCAATTATAATTGTCTCCCTTTTTCTATGTACCTAGTTTTTCTATATGGACAATAATGTTGACTTTAAATGACTATCCCAAGATCTTTCTTCAGATATGATGAAATATGAAAGTTAACCATTGTAGCCTGTAAAGACCAGGGCAGTGTCTAGACCCCAGCAGACTTTCAGGAATATTAGTTTCATCTCACCTACATGAATATACAGATTTTTGGGCTATACAGTATGGTTAGTATTATATTTCATGTTATTATGTGATGGTTTTGAAAGGTAATTCTGTGTTAATGATTTGGTACTCAATTCAGTCTCCAAAATACCTTAATTCCAAATTCAAACTTAATAAAAAACATATGGTCTGTTTCTTATTTAACATTAGAAAGGAATGGGTGTATGATCATAGGTTTATATTTTTGGAACATGCTCTGGTGGCCATTACAATCAGAATAATTTTTGAAGCTTTTTTGTGCATCTGCTTCTGAATAATTGATTGGAAGTAATAAATTGCCCTTGTAGATTTTTGTTTTATTTATTTGATTACCTTACTAAAATTGAGAATGTGAATTTTATTCTCTTCACAAAGCTACACAATTGTGCTTCACACATGGTTATAAAAGAAAGAAAATAAAAGGTTGATCCCAATCAGGTCCTGCTGTTTTACACAGAGGGCCCTAAACTTGTGGATTCTCTGGGTAAAAGCCAATCTGTCCCAAGAGAAAAGTCTGAGATACTCTAATCATATTCAAGAGGATTTCTGAGCCAGTAATTCTTGATCAAAGGGAGAAAGTTAAGCTGCTTGACGTCTTCATTCTCCTCTCAGTATGCAATTTGGGCTATCTAGCATAGTTTGGCCCTCTTTCCCTTGGGTCTTCCTTGCTCTGCCACTATGAAAAACTGTCCATTAGTGGGCTGTCTTTTCTCTGAAATCTTGTGCTAGAAACTCTCATTTTCTACTGGTTGATGGTACCCATATCAAAACTTCCAACAATGACCTCTTTCTTCAATACCGGGTCCACAATACCAATTCCCATCTCCTCTTAGGTATTATTGTGTTTTGGCTTTATGTGAGTATGATGCTAGATACCCACATAACAATGACCCATGACAGATGTTGTAAAAACTATCACATCTTCCAAAAGACAGATACTTGCATTCCCCTCGGGAATTTTAATCAATGGTTCCAAGAATGCAGCAAGGTGTAGGGAGTATTCATCACTTTCAAAGTGTATCTGTTATGCAACTAGTGCTGAAAATCATTACTCTTTAGTCTCATTGTCTAAAACACACCGTTTCCCCCAATTAAGAATCCAAAATCCTTAGTCAAGTCCTTCAAGACCTGATAACCCCTGTCATCTGTCATTCAGGTGTCCTTATTTTTAACTGCACTGAACTAGTATCTAACTATTACCTCCTATTGAGAGTTTCCTGTGTTCCTCCAAGCTACTCCACCCAAGGGAAAAGCCTGAGATACTCTAATAACATTCAAGAGGTTTTCTCTAGTTCTTTCTTCCATACCTTTGGCAAGATTTCCAGAACTATGATAAATGAATTTCTGTTATTTAAGTCACCTAGCCTATGATTCTTTTTTTATGACAGTATGCATAAAAGTCTTTGTGTATGTATGAGAGAGTATATGTATGTGTGTGTATATATGCATATTGGAACCATTTGAAAGTGAGTTGGAGATAATAAACTTTTTACCCATTAAATCCTTGGACATGTATTTCCTAAGGAATAGAATTTTTTGTTTATATAACCATATATAGTCACCAAAATTGGCAAATTTAACTTCTATGCAATATTAATATTCAATCCCCAAAGCATAGTTAAATTTTATCACCTTTCCCAGTAAAATCTTTGACAGCTATCTTGTCTCCTAATTTTCAATTTTATATAGCTCCTCACTATTTTGTATATGATTAGACATTGGCATTTTTCAAGCATATACAGAACAATTTATTTGATGGTATAATTACCAATTTATCTTTGAACAGTTTTGTCTAAATAATAAACAGTTCTGGTCCCAGCTCAGATGCCACAAACATACTTGCCTATTGAACGTGACTATTAAACTGACACAAACACAAAAGCAGTTGAAGATTATGAAAGTGGATCATAGAGGAAGATCAGAGGCAGTGGCAACTGCTGAGCTAGAGTGGATTTACTGTCACTGTTATTTCCTTCCTTCTTCCAGTAGGTCCTGGGTGCAGGTGCAGTTGCAGAGCTATACACGTGCAGAGGGCAACTAAAGTCTCAGTGTTGTCATCAGAAGGCCAAAATGGGGAGCTCCAAGGAAATGCTGGAGGTGGTGGAGGAGAAAAGTGACTCGTAAAACTGGCTGGCTGCATTTTCTAAGTGTACCAAGATACAAAGGACTGAACTTGTGGAAAGGTCATTGCCTGTGTGTTAGATCAGCTACCAGATAGCAAGTATGTGTAATGGAGATAAATAACATTGCCGAAGATTGCTGTTGATTTCACTAGCTTTAAAAAACTTATTTTTCAGAGTGTTTTTAGGCTTATGGAAAATTGAGCAGACAGTACAAAGAGTTCATTCAATATATCTCTTTTCCGCTGGTTTAGCTTCCCTTATCATTAACATCTTACACTTTTGTGGTACATTTGTTACATTGATCAGTCAACATTGAGAATTTATTATTATTAACTAGACTCCATAGTTTACATTGGTGTTCAGTCTAGGTGTAGAATACTCTATTACTTTGACACATGTATAATATATCGCTATGACAGTATCACATAGTTTCACTGTCTTAAAAATTTCCTGTGTTCCACCCGTTTATCTTTTCCTCCTCCTCAATCCCTGATATCCACCAATCTTTAACTGTTTTCGTAGATTTGTCATTCCATAATACATGTATTTGGGATGTAGTCAGAATCCTAGAGCATGTAGACTTTTCAGATTAAGCTATTCACTTAAATTTCTTCCTGTCTTTCTTTGCATGATTGACTATTTCTCTTTGGAAATCAGTAGTGTCCCATTTTTGAGATATATCAGCTTACTTATTCACTCATTTGTGAAGTATAGCTTGGTTACTTTAAAATTTTGACAATAGTGACTAAAGCTTTTATAAAGGTTCATTTTCAAGATTCTATGTGCATATAAGTTTTCAATTCATGTGAGTAAATACCAGTATTGATAATACGGTAAGACTTTTTCACTGTGTTCCAAAGTGACTAACATTTTTCATTCCCACCAGCAATGAAAGAGCATTCTTGCTATCTCAACTTAAATATTTCCATTTAACTTTTTTTTTCATATTCTAATGAATGCATAAATATGTATCATTGGTTATTTTAACTTTCAATTCCTTAGTTATAAGATACTAAGCATCTGTCATTTGTTTATCTATCATCTGTAAATCATCTTTGGTGATGTTCAGATAGTTAACCAATATTAATTGATTGTTTTTAGAGTGCTGTTTTTAGAGTTCTTTGTACATTTTGATGTAAGTAAGATTTTCATTTTGCAAATATTTTCAGAGCAAAATTTGTAATTTCAATAAATTCCAACATATCAATCTCTTTCTGAAGTTTTGTTGTCTAAAAATTTATAGACAAACTTATGGTCTCTGATTTTATTCTGTTGTCCTCTAGAAATTATATAGTTTTGCTTTTTGCATTTACATATATGATTCATTTAAAGTTAATTTTGTGAGAGCTATAAATTCTCTATTTTTCACATGTGAATGTCCAACTGTTCCTCCACTGTTTACTCATTAATGATCCTTTCTCCATCGAACTTCTCTACAAGACTTTGAAAATTGAAATGATATATGGAACTACAACTCAAAAGAGGGGTATTGGAAGAGATGACCTAATTTAACTAGGTCAAAAGCTGCTAAAAAAAGGTCAACATTGTTCATTAGAGTGAGAACCCTAATTTTCAAAGAAAATGAAAAGAAGTTTTGAGATATACTTCTAAATTACTCAGTATATTGAAGGGTGAGGACAATCTCTGCTTGCATAGGTAAATACAACGCCAGATAATACATGGATAGTGAGATTGCACCACAGATTTCAAAGCAGTAAAATATAAATTTGCCCCCCAAATTAATTGAGAACACACTTCAAATTAGTGGAAAAACAGAAAGTCTCAGAAAACAATAAAGATTAAAAATAATGGGCCTCAATAGAGAAAAGAAATGAACTTGACAGAAACATTTAATATCAATAAAATATGAAAGATTAAACAACCAGTAAGATAGATTTAAAAAAATATATCTCTGAATAAGAGAGAGCTAATTTAAAGGAAAAAGATAAGTACCTCATGGACCATGGGCAATAACTTCTATGTTACCAGGGTCCAGAAAGAGAGGAGAAATAATGATCCCCAAAGGAATATTTGAAGCACTAATGGTTGAAAACCTCTCCCACTTGAAAATAGTAAACAAAGAACAAAATTAAAAAGTCTTACAGATCCAAAATTTGTATAGATTCAATACATGACAAACCCATAGAAACCTGACACTTTAGTATTATTAAATTTTAAAGATAAAAATATTGAAGCTATTCAGAGAAAAATGATTCACTAAATACTAAGATATGTGAGAAATGATAAGGGTTAGGAGAAAGTAGCACATTTTTTAAATGCTAAATGAAAATTAGTATAAAATCAGAATTTATATCCAGCCAAAATATCCTCCAGCTATGAAAAACAATTAAAAAATGGAGTCAAATAAATGAAACTGAGAAAATTCATTGCTGTCAGATTGCTACTAGAAGAACTGATTAAAAATGTTCTCCAGATAATAGGGAAATAAGAATCAGAATTCACAATTTTTATAACAAATAATATAATTTTTAGAATATAAGGTAACTCACAGAAATGGTAAGTATATACACCAATCCTCTTTTCTTGAATTCCTTGAAATATGTTTGATGGTTTAAAAAAAAAATATATATATATGCCTGATTAGGTTTTTTAATTAAAATGAATGACTAAAACAAATATAAAATAAAGGAAGGCAGGTAAAGGAACCTATATGGTATCAGTGCCTGATATGAAATACTAAAAACTTGGTTCCTAGTCGATTGTGAAAACTTAAATGTTCATCTTTAATTTAGTGCAATCAAAAAATTATGCAGAGATGGTAAAAAACACAATAGCAATATTAAAATGGCATACTAAAATAGTTCAAGGAACCCAAAGGATAGCAGAAGAAGCGAAACATAATTATGAAAAAAATGGGAAGAACAGAAAACAAATAATTAAATCTAAATGCCATGCATATAAATTAAATCTAAATTCTATTGTTAGAATAGACAAAAAATATCAAATCTGCTCTCTAAGAACCTCACTTCAAATATAGATAAGTTAGATGAGATTGATGACAGTGAGCACATATACCCTCAAATACTAATCAATGAAAAATTGAAATACCTATATTAATATCTGAAAACATACACTTCATAACAAAGAAAATTATCAGGAACAAAGAGAGACATTACAAAATGATGAAAGTGGTTGATTCACAGGTAGCCGTAGACATCTCAAATATGTGTACCTCTGAAAACAAGACTTGAAAAATGTGTAGAGCAAAAACGTTTAGAGTTGAAAGGATAGACAAATTGTTTACTCTATTGTCAGTCTATTCTTGTTAATCTATTTCCCCTTCTTGAAAACTGACAGAGCAAAATTCAGCAAGAACATTTGAATAACACTACTGAACAACTTGATGTGATGCTGCTTAAAAACACTTTATTCCAAAGTAGCTGAATATCCAATCTTTTAAAATGAACATGTTCTGGTCTGTTATATGCTCTAGGTTGGTAAATGTTAATAAATTCCAATAAATGTAAAAGGACTTAAGTCACACTTAGTCTAATCTGTGACCACAAAAGAATTTAAGAAGAAATTCAGAAGCACAAACCTTGGAAATTATTAAATGTTCTTGGCAGAATATTTATAAGTAATTCATGGATATAAGAGAAATTTTCAGGAAAGTATAAAAAACAGACCAGAACAAAAATGAAAATAGAAATATCAAAATTTGTAGGGTGCCACTAAATTAGTGCATTGAGTGAATTTGTGGCATTAAATTAGAAAAAGGAAATTAATCTCATAAAGAAATAATTTAAGATTAGAATATAATAAAGAAAAAAGAGAATGTAGTCAGGAAAATCAATAAAACAAAAGCAGGTATTTCAAAATTACCAATAAACTGATAAGCTTCTAGTAAGATGGACAAAGAATAAAGAGAAAAGGCACAAATTAACTACATCAGTAATTTAAAAGGATGTATCATTACAGATGGCACAGACACAAGAAGGAAAATAAATGCATAGTAGTAGGCATATAAATTAAACAACTAGAATAGGGTTAGAATTGGTTTCATATATGGAGATTCAAATGTCCTTTTGCACCCATAACCTAAATTCCTTTTGTGTAACCAATCTTCCTTGACTTTTGTGCCACATGCTTTGGGTGAATCCTAATCCAGGTCCAAAACTTGGATTGCAACTCAGGTAGGGTCTATCTGAGCTTTACTCTCATCTGGTGCTGTGACCACTTTGTGTAAAGAGGAGAAGTTGGGTCAGAATTAGGGAAACACAAAGAAATGCCTATGGTGACTATCAAT
Organism: Uropsilus gracilis; assembly: GCA_004024945.1. Lineage (NCBI taxonomy): Eukaryota > Metazoa > Chordata > Mammalia > Eulipotyphla > Talpidae > Uropsilus > Uropsilus gracilis. The sequence goes on from PVHY01010856.1 coordinate 23,895, forward strand.
TGGCATAAAATGAGCTTTATACTTTCAGCTTGCTGCTCAGATGCCTGAAATGACTCTATATGACATCAAGCAGAAATTAAAGATAGAGACAGCAACTCCTGAAGCCAGCCTGGAGCATATGGACCTAGAACTAACAAATTTTCAGAAAATAGAAACTATCAGAACCTTATATGATATGAAGGCCTGTGCTTCATTCAGCTTCACCTGAATGTTTAAGTTGGTATCAGAATCCATTACTTCCCACTCCTACTGGTTAGTGTATACTAGAATGTACTAGTAGTGTCTATTATACTCACTTCTATTATTTTTATAATTGGTACCACAAGCATTTTAAAGCTTTTTTTTTAAAATTACTTTTCATTTTTTTAAAGAAAGAACATATTTACAAAACCAGATACCACTAGAGGAGCTGCAGTTGAAGTGTAATTACAGGGTACCTGGAACTGCCAGTTCTTTATCTTTGTACCCAGCTTCCAGGTCTCTATAAGTCACCATAAAGAATTTTGTATGAAATGCAAGTATAAACCATGGCTCTATAATTTATTATCCAAACAGGGTCACTTTACATACTAAGAGGACACCCATAATAAATTTATTCAGTGGAAAGGGACAATCCCTGGCAAATTTGAGACACACAGTCACTCCATCGTTTATGTCAAGTGCTAAATAGAGAGTCGAATACAGATATTTCTTAACTTATCATGGGGCTAAATCTCCACTGTATGCTGAAGATATCAAAATAAAAATGAATTTAATATACATACATTACATAATACATGCTCAGGACCCTGCAGAACCAAAGTTGGGCAAAATCACCTAATACCAAGTCTAATAATGAAGGGTTGAATATCTCAGACATAGATGAACATTTTGTAGACAAGATGGGATGTAAAAACACTAAATACAATATCCAAACATTTCTGGCAACACAGTACATGGTAAGTACTATGTACATTGTATTTTCCTGATAGTCACATGATTATTTGGAAGTTACAGTTCACTGCTGAGTTTTGCAATCACCAATGAGTATCATATAAAACATTGCTAGTCTAAAAAGGATCAAAATTCAATATTTAAAGTATGTTTCCTATTGAATTAGCATTGCTTTCACATCATTGTAAAGTCAAAAAAAATGTAAGCTAAACACATTGTAAGCCAGGGACTGTCTTTAGTGATTCAGTACAAAGTCTTTTTTTATAAATTTAATTTTATTATTTACTTTTTTGTATATATACACACATGCGTACACATACACACACACACACACATATATATATATATATACATATATATAGGGGGCGAGAGAGAGAGAGAACTATATTACATCACAACTATCTCTTACTTACAAGACTCATTGCTAACTTTGGTAAGAAAGTCTGCCAATATAAGACTATTTTGCAGAGCAATGACTCCATGATTACATTTTATGTATCGGGCTTTGCTTTTAAGGAAAGCACATAGCTAATGTTCTCCATGATCGGCCTGTGCAGTTAGCCACGGGAAGTGAGGCATTTCACATATGTCAGGTTACCTGGCCATGATACAGCCTCGGGGAAGGATGTCAATGCAAACCTTTTGGGGCACAACATGACCATGAAGAGAAAAACAACAGCAACATAAATTCTTGAAAAGCAGGGCCCCGTCAGTTTAATTTATTTCACATTGTGCCCTTGCAGCACCAGACTCCACTGGGCTAATGAATATGAGATGCAGCTGCAGTCAAGAGGCAACCTGTGCATGATGCCTACAGGACTGTGCTCAGATAGGCTTGTTCAGCTGGTCCATGATCAGGTTTCCAGTACTTCTGTGTGCCTACTGTCCTGCTCTGGCCAGGCCTCCCCTCTGTCCTCGATGGACATGTAGAAAACACTTCTATTTACATTAGCACAGTCTCAAGCTGACTCTTCCTTCCCCATATGTGCCGCCATCTGGGACAGCTTAGCCATTGTCTGTTAGAGCCTTTGAAGCTTGATTATAGGAAAAGGGAAAACATCAGCTGCAATAGAACTGTCTGTCCTGTTTGGGACAGCAGTGAAATCTTTTCTCTTTCTTTAATTCACATAGTTTTGATCATCTTCACATAGGACTGAATATTGGTAGTGGAAACACTCTAGAATCATCTCTGTTGAATGGAATGAATTCTACATACAAGCCACCAAAAAAAAAAATTGTGAGTGTGATCGTTTTGATAAAAGATTTATTCTAGTCTGTCTTATTTTCTTACTTTCTTAGATTCTTACAAAAGAATCTAAAATTCTAGAGCGTCAATCAAAGCATAAATACCGACAACATATTTTTTATCTCTCTAGCTCTGTATTCCTACTCTATTTCTAAAAATTTATCCATAAGAAACAGTCATAGATATAAATAAACGTTGCTGCTTTCTGCAGTAAGAATTTCATGTTCAATGATAGGAGATTAAGTAAAAACAAATACATGTTGTTGCATATTTTCATAAAATTATAATAGAACTAGCTATATTCTTGCAGAATTGTCTTAAGTAAAACCAAATATATACTATACTGCTTAGTTAGGGTAAGGATGCCCAAGTTACAAAGTTGTGTCAATTTTGTGATATTTTTGGTAAATAAAAATAAACGTATGCAGGAATAAAGTGCCAAATCCCATATAATAAGCAGTCATCTCTGTGGGATGGAACTAGAGAACATTTTCTTTTTTCCCCTTCCTTCTCCCTTCTCCCTTCATGTCTTCTTTTCTCTGATTATTTGGACTCCTGGATTCTATTCCTATGAATTTGTGTCACATTTGCATTAAAACAGTCCTTGGAAGACAAGTTCAGAAGATAAACATGAAGAAAAGCTTAACTTTACATAAACTTGATGTACACCCAGAAATTGAGTGTTAGGGTGCAAGGAAGGTTAGTATGATGACAGAAGGTGGGTGCATCAATGATACAAAAGCACAAATAACAGAAAAACACTCAGCACTTTTGGAGAAGGAATTTTGTATGTGTATTCAAATATCTTTTATAATTTAGGAATTCTCAACTTGTGAGATGTGGGCAGTCACTGTTACTCTCCTCTCCTGTTTCTCATTAGCAAGAGTTTCTGCGCCTTAACTTGATCTAAAGGTCTAGGCTTCCAGTTTCCCTTAAAGGGTGGCATGGCCAAATGTAGAAATTCCGGGCAGATACGGGATGACACTAAGCTGGACCATTTTAGAGTCAAAGCCTCAGCTCTCTTCTGTCCCTTGGGGCCTGAAGTGGTGGTGGGATCTGAAGCAGCCTCTTAGACCAGGAGGTGCAGTAATGCAACAAGAACTGAGGAAGATGGGGGTCCTTGTTGCTACTGAGTCACCATATCAGGCCTGAATCGTTCATGTGTGACCGTCTAAGTGAGCGCAATACAGTCTCATCTTGGTTAATTCACCATTTATAGGACTTTAATATAGTAGACATTATATAACATAATTCTGTTCTGTTCTGCTAGCCTCCTCTTTCCCCATCTCTATGCCTTTGCATGAACTGCCCATCCCACTCCTCAGTTTAAGCTAGTGAGAGCACTGCCGGCTCTGGGCATGCCTGGAGATAGTGACTCAATTTTCCTAAACCTGAAACATCGATAAAAGTTTCAAATTTAGCAATACCTGAAGAGAGTTTTTTGATGTTCCTGTAGAGATAATTTCTTTTAGTTCAGCAAAATAAAAGAAATATTTTTTTACTCAAATAATTTTTGAGTAAAATTAGGAATTGAAATCTAAATAATCGGTATATAAAACTAATTGCCTTTGGGGTCAACCCTGAGTATCTGGTGGTCTGCATAGACCCCATGGGCTCACTCCATGTGCCAGTACAAGTGAAAGCACAGGTTAAAGTGCTATGAACATCACACAAACACAAGGGCATGTCAGTAATAGGGCTGTTTGTTGAATATATACAGTAAGGAAGTCCTGGAGAGCAAGCAAGCAGAGAAAGGCATGGCAGAAAGGCATCCCTCCAGGAAAGCATTGTGGAGTTAGGAGTGTCATATACTGGGGTCCATGACAGTTGACTTGGTCACACCCAGGGTTCATGTGAGAATGGCCGACAAAGGCCCTGGCTGGGTGAGTGGAAGAGAGGATATGATTTCTTTTGTGTAAAATGTGACTCTGTTAAGCAACTTCTAACCATCTTGTTTTCATGCAGATGTCCTAATTGTGATAGGACATTAGACTGTAGAGCTACAGGAATATCTAAAATTCCCATACAAACTATAGGTCAAGCTTTGTTTACATGGATTTTAAATACCAGGACAGACTTCTACCCTACCAGAAAACAAAACAAAACAAAAATCACAATAAATTGGGTTTTTGTGGCTTCTTCTGTAGGAGATAGTGACTAGAGTTTTAGCTTGACTCCAGACCCTCCCATTAGAGTGATAAAATCTAAGTAGTTGATCTGATACCATTTGACACCATCATTGTGGCAGACTTCTGTGTGGGTGCCCCACCACTCCAAAGACAGGGTCTCAGACCCGCTGTCCAGAGTTTCCACACCTGACAGCAACTCTTTGACCTGACAGCAACTCACCACAACATTTTTTCTTTTTCCCTATCAGAGTATTCTTCTTTCCTTCATACCCCAGTGGGAAGCCTTGCTCTGATGATTAAATTTCTGTTTTCAAATCACGAGGCAGGTCAGATCCTTTCATCTTTTTTTTTGGTTGTGAGGATGAAAGGAGAGTCTGCTTTTCTCTTTTTATCATTGTGATTATGTGGCAGTCCCTCATTGTCCTTCTATGAAGTTCCTCCTGCTAGTTTTCTCACAGCTTCTTCTTCCTTAGTTTGAACAATCCATGCAATTTGTATTTTGTAAGATTCAAAAATATGGATACAGTATTGCCTTGTTTACTCAATATTACATTTTAATGTATGGCATCTTGCATCTGTTGATCTAGAGGTTTGTTAACACACAGTTTGCTTGACCTCATGCTGAAGATTTCTGGTTTAGCAGATCTGGAGTGGAACCTGAAAATGTACATTTCCAAGAAGTTCTTGGATAGACTTTGGATTTCATTTTGAGAATAACTATTCTGGAGCACTTGCCCCAGAAAAGTCTTCATACTTTTGTTGTGTTTCTGAGCCTTCTCTGATATATCTTGGTATCCTGTTTGCTTGGCATCTTGGTATCCTCCTCTACTTTGCTGATTTTTGGCTTGCATGCAGAAGGATGATGTAGTAGACATCATTGACTACAGATGATGGGAGAGAGAGGACAGTTGTGTGAATTTGCAACATATTTGGCATGAGGGACCCAGCAGACTGAATAGGTCAGCTACATCCGTCTCCTCAGGGTGTTCCAGTGGACCAAGGTAGCAGAGACATTAAATACAAATCCTTAGGAAACATTGACATTGGATTCCCACTCAGTGTTTGTTCTACAAACTTGGAATGCTCTCTCTCTTCAGAAACCTCAAAATCACTTTGTCATTAATACCTGTGGTTAGTGGCAGGGCTTGAGTCATTAAGATTACCAAGGAGAGAACGCTGCCTCACTTTGAACTGAGCAAGTATTAAGAATTAAAGAGGTAGCCAATAAATTGCAAACCCCCTCTCATACCATGATTCCCTCATGCTGCTTTTTCATCCTCCAAATCCATTATTTAAGACATTTAGAAGGCCAAACATCAGTTCTATGACTACTAATTGGAAAATGAAAGAAACTTTGCATTTTTTGCAGAGGGCCATGAAAACATGGCAATATTTTTCATATACTTCTTCAAAAGATCAGACCACACATTGGCTATAATACTGCAGTTTTGGTTAACTCAATCAGGGAGGATAGAAAGGATGATGGGATGGATGTGTGTGTATGACTCTGTGGGAGAAGCTGTTGGTTCATGGCACTGGGAGTTTGGGAAAGCCTGGGTTCTTGGATCAATTTTCTGTATCTTAGAGGACTGAGCTATTTTCAGGGAAATGACCATCTTAAGGTTTAGGGAGCAGCGTGCTGTGACAAGCTCCCACACAGCCATCATTGTTCTGGCCATTGTCCACATCTGTGTGTACCTCCATATCACAGGGAGGCATGCATGTAAACAAGATTCTGTGTCTTTATTCTGATCTGTTGTTGGCTGGTGATTTTGATGAACGTGTAACCCAAACTAGCATTTTATTTGTATTGTCTTTTCTTCAAGAATTTTGGGATGGTTTTACCCAACATGATACGTTTTAGCTTAAAGTTCATTACAGGTGCTCTCTGGGGTACATTTTCTCAATCTTTGAGAGAAGTTGGTAGTGAGACAATACTTTTCCTGTAGAATTTTTTACTATTATTCATTACATGTGGCTAGTCTGAGAATGAATGTTAATAATAATATTGCGGTCTTTTCAAGTATCAGCTAATTCACTTCTCAACCTATCTTAATGAAATCAGCGTTTTTTCCCTCCCCATTTTTATAGAGGAAACTGAAGCACAGTCAATTACTTGGCCAAGATCATACAGCTAATAACTGGTACAGCCTACACTGGAACCCTGGCATTTAGACATCAGTTCGCATATTCTCAACTATTACAAGAAATTATTGTTTTACTTATGAGATCTGACTGGCAAAAAAAACTTGCATTCTTGTTACTGAATCCCTTGGAATTAAGGCACATGTATGTTTCTGGATAGAAGTGAAATGAGTGTGAATCTTACATTTTTGCTGTTTCAGAACCAAGTACAAATTCTTTGACATGACCTTCCCAGGTTACATCTAAATCCCCTTCTGCAGCTACACCAGACTGACCTCAGCATGCCAGGGGATCCATGCCTAACTTCTTTGCTTATACCTTCTCTTCATCCTGGAATGCCCCTCCTTCCTAAACCCTGTTGGCACACCTTTAGCCAAGTCATAATCCCTCTAGAGCTTACAAATTTGGCTGCCAATTTTGGTTACAGATTTGTTGAAATCTTTGCCCTTAGGGCTTTTGGGAATGTTTCAGGGCTTCTGGACATCTCGTTTCTAGTCCTACATATTTATCCTAATAAATACTACTTTTTTTTTTCCTTCTTGAGCTGCTCTGCATCTAAGAAAATTATTGTCTAAGAGGTCAAGACTTGAGTCTCTCCACTTACAGCTGAACCTGACATTATAACAGTGGGTATCAAAACATTATCCATAGACCAGTAGCCCATTATAACTTAGGAGCTTACTAAAAATACAGATTCTTTATCCCAACCAGACATATTAGATCAGTATCCGTAGTGATTGATCCAAGAAATCTGTATTTTCATATGGTCTGTGGGAGATTTGGATGCATGCTAAGTTTAAGAACCAGCGCGTATGTACTACATATAAGCCAAGGTTGCTAAAATTTATGGACAAATCTTGTGGCCTTGATTGTATTGATCAGAGAATTGCATAAAGAGGAGTGCTCTGATAGCCAGGGGGTCTCCATCAGAATGCCTTTAAAAGCATCAATCAACCTCCTATTCAGGCATTGTATATAATATAAAGACTTCTCTTCAGAAAGTAAATCTGAAGGCTGAGGGAGAGAATGTTAAGGCTGAGGGAGAGAATGTTAAGGCTGAGGGAGAGAAAAGACTACTGTTCTTTCTCAATTCACTTTTTCCTTAGGTCCAGATAGTGTGGCTTTCAAGAAATTTTTCAAGACAGTAGGGAGCAGAGTAAGTGCTCCTCTCCCAGTAATCACTTGACAGTTTTCAAAGTCATTATTTAGCATTTCCTAACAATTCTGTTCCACCTTACATATGGACTTCTATCTTTGCTTCCTTTGCAATGTAGAAAGCATAGTTTCCTCTTTGTGATGGAGAACACTAGACTTCTGTCTTTATAAATAATTTCTGAGGATATGAGAGAAGCTTGCTTAAACTTTTGGTTTTAAAAACTCATAGAAGTATGCATATTTGCTCAGCATGGTCACATGAACTTCTTTTAATGACAGAAAAGACACCATGATTGACCAGTATAATTCATTGTAAGCCAATTGGATAGCCCCACCAGTATCAAATGATTGAAATAATTGGACAAACGGTGCCACCAAGGGATACAATGAAGAGATTGCACTTTGTGGCAGCTTCATAGTTATTGACACTCTGGTCAACTATGGACAGCTTTTGTTAAACATATTTCCATCACATGGCTCATGTTTATCCAGAATAGAGATTTCAGGAACTGAAGGATCACTTATTCAGTCATGCCTGTATCTCATTCTATTGAAACCTTGAGACAGTCAGTGGAAGAGTGCTTTTTTACAAGTTTTCTAGGAAGAAAGTTAGCACTAAGAGAGCTTTACTAACACTGTTAATTGAAACAGACATGGGACTTGACCTCAAGATTCTAAGAATATAGTTTAATGCTCTTTCAACTATGTCGTCTTTCTTTCACAAAAAATAAAAGATTGTCTGGTAATCAAGGTAAGGCCACTATGAATGCAGATAAGCTTCCAGAGGACCACAGAAGTAAGAAAAGAAAATGGTCAAAAGCAGGAACATTTTCATTCACATGGTGGGAGACCAGGGGTGAACATGTGTTACACAGTACCCTATCTTCCTCAAAGCACATTTCCTAACAAGAGTTCAAGTGTGGTTTGATTAGGGGTCCAAAGCTAACATATGAAAGTTTTATGGATCTGTTGCTCTGTCTTATTTTATATCAAATTCTTGACCATTCTCAAATGGTCAAGATCTGATTTATGATGGCTTAAGAAATTTCATATAGATCTATCATTGCTAAAATATGTGACCATGTGAAAACAAAGTTGAAGAAAAAGCCTGAATCCACTCAAGGATGTTATTTTAGATTTGAAGGGGCAAAACAGATAAAACATGGAGAAACCAGCAGTAAAATAAAACTCATAAGTGGGAGAAGAAGTGCCAGAGAAGCAGCAGCTGTGTACAGTTTGAAAACTCAGTGAGTGCTCATTTCGGTGGCCAGTTTTTGAACATGTCATTTTAATTATGATGCATCACAGTTGACAGCGATGCATATGGAATCAATTACAGTGCATGTTAAAATCAATTATTGCATATTTCAGCTATCCTAAACACTGTAGCAAGCAATCTGTGCATTGCTGCAGATTTCAACTCCACTAATCATTTTTACTATCATGGTTCAACAAGGAAAGTTATACATAATATATAGATAGAGATAGAGATGCATATTGATATATACACATAATCTAATACATATATACACATATATAACTAATGCATATACAGACAAATCTTATAGCCAACCTCTAATGTAAAAACCAGGAATAGTAGCAGAAAATAGAAAACTTTTAAATGTTGCTTAGGCAAGAATCTAGCCTTATATCACAACTTATTTTGAAAATAAATAACAAGAACTAAAACTTTTGCTACCTCCAAACCCTGTTTTGGTCAATTGAATCAATCCACTTCAGTCTCCCTACCAGCAATGTGGTCCACATCACAGCTGCAGTATATTGGTTATTTTGGTTTAAAATATTTGCCTTAACTGTTTACCCTGTTTTGTGGTATTTTTCTTTTTCATATTTTAAGCATTAAAAAGTTTTCCTTTAAGTTCCACAGCATATTCACTTTCTGTTCCCTTTTTTTTCAGCATATTAGCATATAATAAGCTTATTGGGGGGAAGAAGAAGGTAATAGTGTTCATGGGGGCTCTCATTGGAGATTTGCCCATTTTTCTGGTTGTATTCAGTCAGTAGCAGCCTTTGTGTCTTGGTTAGCTCTCAAATAGATTTACTACAAAGAAAGATTTTGTCCTACACCTTAGAGTTTTACTTTCTGTTGACTGTGTACAGCTCAAAGCAGTTGTACTAAACCCACAGCCTCTGGTTGGCATTGACACATTAGAGATTCACTCATTCTTTGTGAGAATTGTGGGAATTTATCTACGCAAATCATCTTGTCTCAGCAACAGGGGCTGGAGCTCCAAAGTGACTGAACTTTCCAAAAGAAGCCACACACCTAGCAAAACTTGGCTCCAGAGAGCAGGTGGGTACATATCCTGGGAAAGGGATCAGTAGTATCTGACTCAAGAACATCCCAGTGGTCCAAGGGAGGGCAGAGGAAAACAGACTTTGTGGTTTAGTCAAGAGAGCTTTGAGCAGAATGTCGGGAAACCTCAGTAGCCTGTCCAGCAGGGGCCAGGAGTTCAATGAGCCATTGTTCTCCAAACCTGGCAGTCTGAAGGCACTGATGGTAGCAAGCTTTTGTAATTCACCTGCCTCAGGTTACTCATCTATAAAATGGGAAATTTTATCTAGGAGATCTTTAAATTTTCTTTAAGATATTCTAGGTTTACCAACACATCATAAAGCTATAGTTGGGAAAGGAGTTGTGAATAGAGAGTTCTTTTTATCTTCCTTTAATAATGCCATTATTTAAAGGTGATGACATCTAATTTCTGCAGAAATGGTGGAAATGGTCAAAGAGCATCACCAAAATAAAAATAAATGTTAGATGCTGTGAAGTCTGAAGCCTTGACAAATTACTCTGCCAGTAATTGTTTTCATCATAAGGTTGTATAGTTTATAATATTTTGTTTATTGATTAGGCATTAGTTTAGAATTGACACACCAGTTCATTACTTTCTCAGTCACAGAGAACAGACAGTGGTAGGAAAATACAGAATAGGGGATAGGAAGTGTTCAGTGGCAGGAATAAGAACCACTTATCACAAAAAGTGTTTTTCGAAGCACTGTTGCATTCTGTACTTTCCTAGAAGATATTGTAGGCATGGAGCCAGAGCATGATTGAAAGGTTATGTGCACAGTCCAGTGAGAGTTGTTAGAGAAGATATGGAGTGTGGCAGCAACTAGGATATCTCACCCAAATATGAAAAGGAGAAAATTTTCTTACCCTTCCTTTACCCTCAGGAAGAATAATGATAAAAATCAAGGAAAAGATATACCAGCAATGAATCTCTTTATGCGCCTGCATATAGAAACAAATTAGAAAATAATTTATATTTTACAGAGTAACCGCTTTATGACAATCTAATGATTTTGAAGGATGCTGGTGAATATTGAAGAATATTCAGTAGCATATTGCACATATGTTGGGTGTATAATGCATTCTGGCTTTATTTTGAAACTAACACTATTTAATCTTCCTTTATGTAAAAATTCATTTTTCAAATAGGTGAAATGGGTATGACTAATGTCTATGTAATATTTAAAGGGAAAGGAAAAAGCAGACACTTGCTACAGGATAGAGAACTGGATTTTGTTATCAAGTAATAGCTGATGACATTCTTTTAGAGCACATATACGTTTGAAATTCTTGAGCTCTGGTTTTATGAAAGGGAGAAAATCTTTCCTGTAGTAGGACAATTTCTGAAAGATCTGGAAGTCTCAAAGTACACTCTCTATCCTCAGTTATTTCTAAAAATATAATTCTGGAAAATTAAATAACTGCAAGGAAAAACTCTACATTAGAGTTTGACTACTCTTGGAAAGAATAAAACCTCCATTGCAGGGATCACAGCCATTTCCAAGTTAACCTTGCTGAATTCAGAGCTTGATGTGGGGAATGCAAATAATTTTAGTTGTGATTCAAGCCCTCAAAGACAGGCCATACTGTTGGAAGACTTATATCCACATACAGACACATACAGAGATTCACAACAATTAAAGGTAGCTCTTGGAAAACCATGGTGGTCTTGTTACTTTCATCTAAGTCTCAGGCACAGCCATTCCTCAGGTTTCAATATTCAGCAAGCACTGAACACATTGCTGTCTGTGTCTGACTAGCCAGAAAAGTAATGTTTCTGTTCTATATCTCTTTAGCATTTGCTTTCTGCTCCAGAACTTTCAAAGAAACAATTTGATTTGGGCAAAATTTGATATATTACTAGAGACTATCAAGTTACATGTAGTATTCCATATGTCATTTATATAGATATTCTGTAAACTACACTCTGCAATTAAGTTGAGTACAGGCTATAATATGAACATCTACTTAACCCGTGACCCTGTGATTAAAAAGAGGTCAAAGTCAATAAGCAACAACTACTCCTCCAAATAATTTCAGAAAAGTAGAAACTGGAGAAATGAGCAATCCCCTGACACACCCTCTCGCTTGTGTCTCTGTGACTGGGTCTGCGTTAGACCCGCAAAGGGAAGGGCGAGGTGGCGTCTTGGCACACAGTCATTGGCTTCGCAAGATATGACAGTTATGTACACCAATGAATCGTAAACTTTCATCTATGCATTCATTACCTGAGAGCATTTGTAATCACATTCAAATTGAATGTGTCCAGGTGGAGCTGAGATTCAGGGCGTCAAGCAGATTCCAGCCTCACAGGTATCTCCAACCTCAGACCACACAGAGCAAAAAGAGCACAAAATGTGGTAAATAGATGTGAAACAACAGTCCATCTGTTTAAGAAACTGGGTAATCAGTGATTACATGCCAAGGCACCTAAACAAGGTAGCCGGGAGATGGAACCGTTCTCACCAAGAGCAAGCAGCCATCCTTGGGGCACCTCTGTGTTGAAGCTTCATGTCCTCGGCTCCAGTGGACTCTCCCTACTGTACAGGGTCAGGAGGTAGGGAGGCTGGTGACAGAAAGAACATGATGTCCTGCATCCCCAACTGGTGACCAAGTAATTCCCAGGAGCCTGTAAGCATGGAGCAGAGAGGGACACTCACATCTCCTGGGTGCAGAGAATGTCTTCACATTCTTCAAATGAGGACTCTACATCTGCTTGTGAATGGCTGATAAACTAGATAAAAGCCTCTCTCAGGTGAACTCATCTACATGTAGAAGAACCCAGAAATCGGTTCCAACACCTCTCCTGGAGCCTGCGTCTCATGATGTTCCAGACCCTGCATCCTTCCAGAAAGCTGAGGATTTGCTCCTAAAGGTTGGCTTATTGCTTTCTTTCTCAAAAAGGAGAGGAGGGGGCAGGGCTAGATCAGGGTTTCTCTAGCTTATATGTGCACAGGATTCACTTCTGAGTCTGTTGTATGCATTTTGGTGTCAGCTCAGGCTACTCCCACATACAACAGCCCACTGCCTGACTTCATGTTCAGTAACAAGAAGCAAAGAAACTGAGAGGCATGCTTTAGCACCTTCGGAGTCAAAGATGCAACACCAGTCAGAACCAGGCTAGACTCCCAAGGCTCAGAACTCTAGGGAGCTGCAAACTGAGTACATTTGCAAATCTCAGCAGCCAGTGGAATGGGACAGCATCAACTTTATGACATCTTCGGGTTGCAGTACAGAGTTCATTTCAGACTGCTAGGTAGGAATCCCAGGGTTTGCTGACTTTGGTGTTCCTGATTTGTTAAAGGAAGAGGAACTGTGTTGGTTACTGGGAAAGTATTAAATAGAGAAAAGTCAAGTCAGTCCAGACACCCTCTGCTTCCGACCCTTCAGACCCCAACTCCCCCTTGCCTCTTTTTGGCACAGTATGAGCTCTTGGATTCATTTCCAAGCTCTCATAGTTCAAGAGAGGAAAAACTAATCTCCTGGAAAATTTCCCAATGTGTATTTTTCTTTAAAAATCTGGGTCAATTTTAAACTTAACACTCCCTAAACTGCGCTCAACAGTCATTATCACTGTGGACACACGGTGGTGCTGATTTCCAGAGGCTCTCCCCTCCCCCTGGCCCGTGTTGATACCAGATATAGAATGAAATTTGTCAGGGTAAGTTGTGTATTACTACCAAACCATTAACTCAGTTAGGATATTAAAAGTGGGAAGACTGATTCCTCGCATTATATTTTGGCTGTCAGACCTGATTTGAGCTTATTTCTCATTGAGTATTTCATATCAAAGGCAGGGATAATAGAATTACAGGACATTAGGATTTTCAATCTGGAAGGGACCCTGGAGATCATTTAGTGCTGCCTGCTCACTTTACAGATGCGGAAACTATATTTTTCACTCGTAAGAACTTGAGCAAATACCCGCTTTTGATATGCATCCGTAGTTATTGTTCCTATGTAGTCAATTATGTGTGTGGGTGAAAAAAAGCAAGAATAGATCCTTCCTATGTTGTCATCCTTGATCTTGGCTTTAGCATCATCAAAGTCTGTCATATACACCCTCTGGACAGCACACATTTTGCAGTAATATGCAAATGCCTTAGCCTCTGACAGTGGTTGGAAAAGAACTGTGATGTTTTTACTTAAAGGACGTTTTATACAGTTTAATAGTGACTGCATCTCTGGCATTTATACCAGATGTTATTCCAGTGCAGGCAACTTTTTCTAAGTAATGTAGTTGGAGTTTAGCTGCTGAAATTTTCTGTATCATTTGGTGATCATATTTCATTTCAGACTTTTGAATGCGACAGATTGTCCACCTGGATTTCATTTTGCCACATTTTGCTGATGGCCTGACTCCGATCTTTCAAGTTTGTGCTAACTGACCTTGAAGGGATAGCTTGTTGTTATGACACATAGAGGTAAACTGCCTGCAAATTATGCAACACAATGGTGATGAACAATGCGTTAAAACTTTGTATCAATATTGATTGCCTATAGTTAATATAATGGTTACACTGAACCCATGCTAGGGACAAAAACTCCAAATTTACTATAAGCACGTGTGTAGCAAGTGAGAATCACATTGTTGTTTGCAAAGTTAAGATCTCCCTGAGTGATGTTACACATATCCTCCATATCTTGTCTCAGCTCTAGTTTCAGGCACATTCCTCTCTCTTGATACTTTATTTGAAGTAAATTAAGACAGACAAAAAAGTAGCCTGGCCCCCTCATGAAGGCCTAAATGATGGTAGATGGGAACTAGAGAGAAAAGACCAATGAAAATATTACATACAACCCTGGTATAACTAGCAAATAAACAAAGAACCCAACAGAGGAAACTTCCGAAAACATCACTTGCCACTATTCTTCAAAACTGCAAGGTCACCAGGAAAAATGAAAGTCTGAGAAATGGTCGCAGTCTACAGAAGGTGAAAGAGATGTGACAACTAACTGTAAGGTAATGCCCTGAATAGGGGCCCAGGGGAGGGGGGAGACTTGAAAGGATAACTAAGGAAACCTGAAAAAATATGTGGATGTTAGTTAATGATGATGTATTGATAATGATTTATTAGTTGTAATAAATGTACCTTTCGAATATAAGATGTTGACAAAGGGGAGTTAGGTGCAGGGTGAATCTTCTATACTAGCTTCACAACTTTTCTGCAAATCTAAACTTATTCTGAAAAAAGAGGTGTAACTGTCTGGTGATAGAGACAACTTCTAGTGGTGAACTTTATGTAGTTTAAACAGGTGTTGATTTGTCTATCATATTTTAAATTAAAATTTATATAATCTTTTAGTGTAGTGCTTATGTTAATAAAAAAATAGAATCATGTCCCATTCAGCCTCTGATGAACACTATTACTGAAATTTAATGATAAAAGCTGATAGGGACTATCTGCAGTGTATCAGGTTTATGCCTGGCATATTTTGTTAAATCCTCAAAGAAACTCTCTGAGATATGTGTTATTATCTCTGCTTCACAACTTGGAAAACCGAGAAACTGAGGTTCAGAGGGAATGTTAACTGAAGTTGCTTAATATTGATACAGCTATGATTTAAACCCTGGTATACCTGACATTTACTTCAGCTCTTCTTTAGAAAATAATATTTATGTGAAATATATATATATAATATATTTTTATATATGTGAAATATATCTTTGTAATCCCTGGGCCACTCACTTCCTTGATCGTTCCCCCATCACCTCCCTCCCCCACCCCCGTCCCCAAGTTGTGTACTTCAGTTTGGTTTTTAGCTTGTTTTGACTTTTCCTCCTGGCCTTTTGTTTGTTTTTCCTATATCCCATATATTAGTGAAACAATTTGGATTCTGTCTTTTTCTTTCTGACTTGTTTCTGCTAATACGATTTCTTCTAGGTACATCCATGTTATGTCAAATTCATCAAATTTATCATTTTTAATTGATGAGTACTATTCCATTGTGTATGTATACAACATCTTTCTCATCCATTTGTCTGTTTTGAAGGATTTTGTTTGCTTCCTTGTCCTTGCAATTATAGCTAGTGCTGCAGTAGACATCTGAGTACAAGTGTCCCTTTGTACAAGCATTGAGGTCTCTTTTGGGTAGATTCCCAGAAGAGCAATGGTAAGTCAAATGGTAGTTCCATTTTCATTAGTTTGAGTCTTCCACACTGTTTTCCATTATGACTGGACCAGTTTATATTCCAACCAGCAGTGTAAAAGTGTTCCTTTCTCTCCAAACCCCTGCCAGCACTTGCCGTTGCCCATTTTTTTTGTTTGTTTGATTTTTTTTTGTTGTTGTTTGTTCGTTTGTTTATATGGGCCATTCTTACTGGTGTAAGGTGATATCTCACTGTGGTTTTGATTTGCATTTCTCTGATTGCTAGTGACGTTGAGCAATTTTTCATGTGCCTGTTGACCATTTGTATTTCCTCTTTAGAGAGGTGTCTTTTTATTTCTTCTCCCCAGTTTCTGACTGGGCTTCCTGTTTTGTTTTTGCTAAGTTGTGTGAGTTCCTTGTGGATCTTTGTTATCAATCTCTTATCACTTTTGTGGAGGGTGAAATTTTTCTCCCATTCAGTTGGGTTTCTTTCTATTTCACCTATTGTCTCTTTTGCTTACAGAAGCTTTTTAGTTTGATCCATGAGTTATAATTCAGAAATAAATTTCTGGACACATCTATAGCTGGAAAAAATAATGAAGGAAAGCATAAACAACTGGGACTACATCAAACTACTTCAGTTCTTTATATGGTCCTCAGAAACATGACCTCAAAAGATGGCATAGAGGTTAAGGAAAATGGAAAGCAACCAGAGGGACAGGAAACACGAAGCTCAGCAAGTTTGTAACTGGCTTCAAGAACAAGTGGAATTTCTGAGGAGTCTTCTCCATCTTCTATTTTCCCAAGCACTAGGGACCAGGTAAGCTCCAGGTGAGTTTTCCCATGCCTGGTTTTGGCTTCCTCTTCTCAGATCTATACCCTGATTGTACTACTAGTTACTGCTGTATCTTATTAATATCCAGGTCATGTTTCCTAACTCTGAACCATTGGGATGAGGGGGTTGCTGGTATCAAAATTATTTGTTGATAATTCAACAGATTTGACTCTTCTAACTCTGAAGCTTAGATATCTCACTTTCATTGTCACCTGAAAAAAACATAAACCCCAACTCAATACTGTTTGTTGGCTTTCAGTAACTTACTGTCTAGGTTAAGAGTGCACACACTTTAACTATAGCCAAATGGCCTACAGTTACATCTATCTTGTAAATAAGGTTTTATTTGACACAAACATAGTATTTGTTTACAGATTGTCTATGGTTGTTTTATTTCTACCATGGCATAGCTGGTAGTTGTGACAGACACTTTATGATCCACAAAACCTAAAACAATAACCTGACACTTTAAGGAAAAAGATTGTGGACTTATGAGTTTAAAGACGAAAGGTATATAAATTAACAGTGAAAGAAAAAGGCAGAGTCCAGCCAGTCTCAAGGTTCAGAGATTTCCAAGAACCTCCTGAGAGATTTATAACCACTCTGGACCCTTCTCCTCGTGGATATTCTGAGTTATCTGGTATGAACAAGTCCCAGAAACATTTTTGTGATACTTTGAACACACAATCCTAGCCTTTAAGATTATCAAACTTGATGACAGCTGGACTTGGATTTCTAACCATCTCTACGAGTGTGGTTATGCTTTATTGCTGTTGCATATTTAGATCTACATTTATACAGTAAAATTAAATGCTATCAATTATTGAAATAAACAATTAAGATTAAAAGCATGAGTAATTAAAATTAAATCAATTTCATTCAAGAGATGAAGAGAAAACAGCAAAGAAGAAGATGAACAGAAATTTAGTGTTTGATGCATAATGAATGTTGGCATTCTACTTTCTGATCTGATTTTAAGAATTTCATTGAGAAATGAGACATAGTAGATATATAATAAAATATATTTGAAATATACAATTTAATGTGTTTTGTCATATGACCATCACCATAATTAATATAATAAACAAATTAATCACCCCTTTGTTATTCCTCCCCTTAACCCTTCCTATAATTGCTTCCCAACTCTCTGGAAGAGGCAATTGCTTCTCTGCTTTCTGTGCCATAGATCTGTACATTACTTTGCATTTTTTATAATTTCATGTAAATAGAATGATGCAAGGTGAACTCTCTCTTGTTTAATTCACTAAAGTTATTCTAAGATTTATTCAAGTTGTTACCTGTATTAATATATTCCCTTTTATTATCAAATAGCATTTTTATATGAAAATACTATACTTCTTTATGCTTTCAATTGTTAGACATTAGGTTTATTTCTATATAGATTATTGTAATTAAGCTGGTTATGAACATTCATGAACAAGTCTTTTTGGGGATCTATCTATCTATCTATCTATCTATCTATCTATCTATCTATCTATCTATCTATCTATCTAATCTATCTAATATCTATCCACCTATCTATCAGTACCATTTTCATTGGATCAAATGTAAAGTGTATATTAATCTTTTTAAGAAATTACCAACTGCTTTTCTATGAGATTGGATTTTTAATGCTATATTGCATAGTGGTAATCTTTGTTTTACACCAGACATTAGTGGAAAAACTTTCAGTTTTTTGCACCATTGTGAATGATCTTAGTTCTGGGTTTATCATATATTGCTTTTACTCTACTGAGATATGCTACATCTATCCCCAGTCTTTGGAGGGAGGGTTTTTCATATATGGATGTTTTTCTTAAATGGATGTTTAAAGTTTTCTCTGCATCTATTGATATAATCATGATTTTAATCTTTTCTTTTGTTGATGTGTTGATTGACTTTTAACTGTGTATATCTTTATGTACTTATAATTAAGCCCATTTGGTCATGGTGTATGATCCTTTCAGTGCATTTATTTTGCTAAAATTTTGTTGAGTATTTTTGCATTTGCGTTATTCAGAGAAATTGACACAGTTTCTTTTTTGGTGGTGTCTTCATTCCCAATTTTCATATTATAATAATGTTAAACTCATAAGATTTGTTTGTATATAATCCCTTTTCAAGTTTTTGGAAGAATTTGAGAAGGGTATTAACTAACCTACGAAGGTTTGGTAGAATTCATTACTGAAACAACCTGATCCTGAACTTTAGTTGTTTAGGAGAATTTTGATATTGTTTAGATTTCCTTCTTATAATTGGATTTTTCTGTTCAGTCTTGAGTGGTTGTATATTTCTAAGAATATGTCCTTCTTGTCTAAATTTTCAGTTGATGGGATTGCATTTGAGATAGCAGTCATGCTGTCAATCTCTTTAAGGTTTGGCTGGGTCTGGAGAATTCAGTTCTAAGTTCATTAAGGTGTTCTTGGAAGGCTATTTTCAGAGCTTGATCCTTTTCCCCATAGATTTTCTTAAAGGGCTACTACAAAATTGTCATTGCTTTAGGAAAAGGAAGAGAGGGGAGAATGTGAGGGAGGGAGAGGAAGAGAAAGAAAAGAGGAAGAGGAGGAGGGAGAAGAGGAGAAGGAGATGAAGAAAGGAGAAAGAAAAGTATAAGGGAGAGAAGAAGAGAAGAGAAGACATAAACTTTTATAACCTTAGTCACCTCAAAGATGACATACCATCTTTCCTACCATATGAATTAGTCATACAGATAAACTCTGAAATGAAGTGAAAGGAGACTACACAAGGGTATGAATCCCAAGAGACAGAGATCTTTGGGCTCATCTCAAGGCTAGTTACCACAAAGAGCATATTCATTGCTGGAAAGGACTGTGAAGATAATTACCAAAAAGAGAACTTGTCTTAGTACCCCACTGATAATTTTGTACTTTAGCAGCATTGAATTAATTAGGTGTGGGGAGAAATCTTGTGTTCCTTTTCATTTTTACAGAGAGAGAAACAGGAGCACTTCTCTCCTAAGTGGCTCATCCATCTATAGTCACATGGAAGGAAGAACAAGTCAGGGTTCTCATCACCATTCCTATCCCACTGATCTTCCAACAAGACAGTGTGATCTCATAATGTTTTCACATCAATCAGCATAATTATTTCCATATTGCACTGAGGACTCAAAGCAAAGCAAAGTAATATGGGGTGAGTCACCTGATGAGATGTAGTCACATGTGAGTATCTGTTTTTATTCAGTTGACCTAGCTGAAAAACTGGACAGCCCATCTCAGTTATAACAAATAGATAGCCAATTAAATTTGAAACACTGAAAGGGAAAGTCAAAGCACATCAGCAGACAAAAAACCTTTATTTCTTAATAAACATGTTTATAATGCCTCAAATACTTTCAGTTTGCAACAGGTTAAAAATGCAAATAAATGTGTTCATCTGTAAATTTTTTTGTCTAGCTTTCTTGTCTTTGGAAGAAAAAACAAAACCAAACCCTGTGTGCTTTGTAAAAATGAACATAGGAATATCCAGAGATGTAATTATTGGGTCATTTCTCTCTAAATGCAATAATATTCAGTTAATAAAAAAATAACTATATTTCCTGAAAAATTACTTTTTTTATTAGTTTTCTGTGATTTTTTCAAAAGACTATTTTCGTTAGTACAGTTTCCTAATTAAAACAATACATGAAACCTTGCTAGATGCTTTGGCAGAGGCAATTTTTTGGGGTGGTGACTTTTCTGTTCAGCGACCATTCTTGGGGTGGGAATCAGTGTACTTTTCTGATTTTTGTGTACATCAAAATCAATTTGGGGTTGAAAGTTTCCAAAGAGTAAGTGTAAGCAAGTCTGACCACAGTGGGGCCAAGCTAGAAGGAGTTCCAAATTTCAAAAAAAAAAAAAATCATCGTGATCAATTCTGTTTTTCGGAATGTTCTGAAAAATCAAGATCCTTTTTCAGAGAAATGTTTCAAGGATCCTGAGAAAATTCTGACTTACCCAAGACCAGCATATTCACAGATTTCTGTCTTTATTGAAACAAAGGCAAATTGTGTTTTTTTCCATCCTAACTGCCTCTCTCTCACACATTGATATTTACTCCAGTGGATCTATGTTAACTAGTTTTTGGATTTGGATGACAGAATTTCCTGAACCATGTCATACCTAAAGGGGTTTCACTGTCACTTAATTCTTTTCAATATATGACCCCAAATTAAGTCTAACTTTTAGATTCACCACTATTATTTTTAACTTATTTGTTTAAATTAGTTTTTTTAATTACAGTATTGTTCATTTTTGTATAGGAATTAGCATCTTCCATCAAGTGTAGTCTCCATAGTTCTCTCACAAACAAATCACCCATGATTCATCACTATAGTCCCTTGTCTTCTCTGTTATGATCCCTTTCTTTCCTACTCCCTTTTAGAATGCTTCAGATCTATGTTCAGCAAGTTTTGTCTTTACCTTGACCTTTTGTTCAGTTTCTCTATATCCCACTTACAAGTACCATCTGATATTTATCTTTTCCCCTCTGACTTATTTTACTTAACATAACCCCTTCCAGCTCCATCTACGTTGCTACAAATGACTTAAGTTTATCACTTTTGATCACTGAGTAGTATTCCATTGTGTATATATGCCACATCTATCTGATCCATTTGTCTATTTTGTGGTATTGAGGTTGTTTCCATATCTTGGTTATTGCAAATAGCACTGCAATAAACATAGGAGTGCAAGGTTCCTTTTGAATTAGGGTTTTTGTGTTCTTCGGATAGATTAGTAGGAGTGGAATCACTGGATCATATGTCAAATTCACTACTAGTAATGAAATATATAGAATAATATGTATTTTATTAAAAGAATATATGAACCCTTGTTAAATGCTTTGGCAGAGGCAGTTCTGTGATGTGGTGACATTTTTGTCCAGTGACCGTTATGGGGATGAGTCAGTGTATGTTTCTGATTTTGTGTAGATCAAAATCAATTTGGGGTTATAAAGTTCCAAGGAATAAGTGTGAACAGCTCTGACCACAATGGGACAAGACTAGAAGGAATTCTAATTTTCAAAACAATAATTGTCATCATTCCTTTCCTGTTTTCTGGAATGTTTTGAGAAATCAAGATTTGTTTTTCAGAAAAATGTTTATATATGTATATATATGTTATGGTGTGTTTTGCCTATGTTTTCTTATGTATATATGTAATAGATATATATGGCTATATAATATAGAGAGAGGAAAAACGTGGTGTGTTTTGTTTATGTTTTCTTTTATATATTATATCTCTTATATTCTTCTGTATATGAAAACATAAGCAAAATACACCATGACATAAACCTTAGAACATCTTTGAGGACTCATTTCCAGAAGTAAAGCAAAACAAAGGAGAAGATAAATACCTGGAACTAGATCAGTCTAAAAGGCTTCTATACAGCAAAAGTGTTAGTAACCAAAACAAAAACACATTCTACTGAATGGGAAAGAATATTTGTACAACATAAAACTGACAAGGGACTGATATCAAAGATGTACAAAGAACTCACACAACTCAATATAAACAAAGCAGACAACCCAGTTAAAAACTGGGCAGAAGAGCTAAAAAGATACTTCTCCAAAGAAGAAATGCAAATAACCAAAAGACATGAAAAAAAAGCTCAACATCACTAATTATCAGGGAAATGCAAATCAAAACCACAATATTATACCACCTTGCACCAATGAGAATGGCATAAAATTTAAAAAATAATAATAAAATAAAATAAACATGGAAATGGAAAATGTTGGCAATGATGTGGAGAAAAACGCCCTCTCACTTGACTGGAGGGAATAGCTCAGGTACTATGGAAAACCAATAATTTTTAGAAGCAGTCCAAGAAGAGGCTAAAAGTCACAAGTGATCCGGTAAGTGGAAGTCCCCTTTCTTTTAATTGTCATCTGAGCTTCAATTTACCAGAGGTTTTCTCACAAAGGTCACAGTTAGTGTCATAGTCTTTTGGAGCTGTTACAATAAAATATCAAGAACTGAATGTCTTATAAACTGCAGAAATATATTTTATAATTCTTTTATCTTTTTCTTTTTCTGGAGACAGGGACCAGTATGGTCACACTCTGATGTTTCTCATTGGGTCCTCTCATGGTGAAAGGAAAGTCCCTAAAAGGTCATGAATTTCATTCTTGCGGGATCTGTCCTGATGACTTAAGTATTCTTAAAGTCTCCTAAGGACACTTCCTAAAGTTGTCACTTAAGACCTCAGGATTTCAATTTTTATGCATTTTGAGGAGGCGTAAACATTTGTTTGTAGAGTCAGGTAATTTTTGTAGAGAAATTACAATAAAGGAGACTCTAGGGTCAGGAGGAAAAATTGCTTCTTCATTTTATCTTCTGTGAATCATTTGTGCATATCGATAGTGCTTAAATCAGAGTGATGAGTGCCAAATTAGTGCATGAATATTTAAACTACATTACCTGTGAATTGCTCATTTTTGTAAGAATTCTATTTAATGCAGTTCAATCTCATGCATATTTATATTAATGCTTTATTATACAAATAGTAGCAAAATATAAGGGTACATAAGTATAAATCAAAATTTGGTGGATTTAGCAGTGCATTTTTGTGTAAATGAACTTTAAAACTTAATGGATGAATTGAACAATATAGTTTTTTGGCTGAGTTATTCCCTTCAAAATAACACAAAAGGATTATACATATGTTGGTAGGAAAAACCCAGAGAACCAAATAGTACATAAAAGCCTTCATACAACGGAAGATGGTTATGCTATAAATAGTTTAAGATGAGCTTTCCTTTGAGTGACTATGTTTTGTTATCTGGTATTAAGTAGTCTTTATTCAGTAACTTATGTTCTGTTCCCTATTACTGAATAGAGTATTTATTGTGTTTTCACTTAAAGTAAACTTGACTTTAAAAAGAAATGGTAATAATTTTTGTTACTGTTCGCTTCCTTTTGTAAATAAATATTTACCCAAAGCATAACATTTCTCTTTGAACTACAGAGACTTCAAATGGGAGAAATACTCCAAATCCCAGAACATTTCTGTGGCATGGATGCCCAGCCAGATGCCATTACAAAACCCATGTATTTTAATAATCATCCATAAATAAATAAACAAGTTTATCAATAAAGTAACATACAAATACATGCACATGTAGTACATGTATTCTAAGTGTGAGGGACATCTCTTTTAAAAAATTCTAAAGTTCCTAAGTTTGCCCAATTTTAAAGCAACTGAAGCTGTGGACATTTTCTGAGAAATAACTTGTCTAACACTTGTATTTTTTCTTCGATGAATTAAATTTGCCTACTTAAGTGAAAAAATTGGAAAAGGTAATAGATCAATATACAGGAGACAATAATTAAGACACTTATTTAAATGCTTATTGAACTTTATAATTAAAATCGTAAATAAGCTAACGTGACATCATCCATTTAAAAAATTGCCTTCTTTTTTTTTTTTTTTTGAGACTAGATCTCGCTATTTTTGCCCGTGGAACTGCAGGCTCATGCTGCCTGGGGTACCACAGACTCAAACAATCCCCAGCCTCATCTTCCCAGGAAGCTGGGATTACAGGCGCTCGCTTCCACGCCAGCTATTTTTTTGGAACTAGGTCTCGCTACATGCCCCAGGCGGGACTCGAAAAAAAAATTGCCTTTTTTTTAACTCAGCAGATAATTTCTAGAAAATTATTTCATGAGTATTTACAAAGCTTCAATAGGAATGTTATTTCTCAAAACTGAAATAGAAGTAAAGTTTGAGACAAAATGGATGTCCTTAAATGAGGGATTCACTTGATTACCTTATAAAAGGTAATAGTCATGCTACCAGAGTATACAAAAACCAGGTTATATGTGCATCCACATATTATTTTCAATTCTTGAAGTAGATACAGACAAAGCTCATCTAGTTACTAAGTGTAAAAATTACTCATGTTATATTCATGCATATATATGTATACACACATGTGTGTATGTATAGACATATACATCTTATAATACATATTGCATGCATATATACCTAAAAATTATAAGAATTATGACAGAGATACCCACATATTTGTTCATTTTGGTTTGCTTGTGATATGTGAGATCACAAAAATGTGTTATCTCTTGCCCAGGTGAAAAAAAGTAGTACAATTTATATGTTATATTTAATCCCAATAACTTCATGGAGACCCTATTCTTTCATCTTTTTTCTTATCTTATTATACATAACTTTTTTATCCTTTTTAAATCTGTATGTAATCTTTGCTTATGAATTGTGTCTCATGTAGGCAACACATAGTTGGATTGATCACATTTTCTATTTTTAAATTCAGCCAACAGGCCTGCCTTGATGTTTGATTTTAATATTCAATTCATTTAAAGCTGATTCTATAATTGCAATAATTAGATTTACATCTGTCTTTTTAGTGTTTGTTTCCTATGTCTCATTTTTTCCTGCTTTTATTCCTTCCCCATTGCTTTGTTTTTTTTTATTGAGTATATCCTGATATAATAGTTTGTTTTCTCTAATGATGCTTTCACTATGTTTTAGAGATTTTCTTGCAATGATCACTTCAAGGACTTTTATATATAGCCTAATTTATGAGAATTATAATTGCCATTATACATAGAAATGTTACTTTCTCCTTTTTTATGATACTATGTATATTATATTTATCAATGTTACATAACCAACAATGTGTGGTTATAGTTATAATTATTTCTTTATCATTTGTAGTCATTTCATAAAGCACAGTATAACTTTATTCATCCATCACCTCCCTTGTGCTGTTAATGGCAAGTGTATAACACATACACATTTGATTCTTGAACAAATAGGTGATAGGGATGCTGACCTCTCACTTCATCAAGAAATGACCAGGCTGGGCATGGTGGTTCATGCTTGTAAACGGCAACCTAGGAAGCCACGGCCGGGCCCAGGGATGGCAGTTGGAGTCCCCCTGGGAGCATGTAGCGAATCCTAATTCCCAAAAAGCATAGTTGGGCGTGGAGGCGAGTGCCTGTAATCCCAGCTACCTGGGAAGCTGAGGATGGGGATTGCTTGAGTCTGTGGTACCCTGGGCAATGTGAGCCTGCGGTTCCATGGGCAAAAGTAGCAAGACCTAGTCTCAAGACAAAAAAAAAAAAAAAAAAAAAAAAAAAAAAAAAAAAAAAAAAAAAAAAAAAAAAAAAGAATAAAAAAGAAATGCAGTTTCAGGTCAGGCACGGTAGCTCGTGCTTGTAAGCTTCAACCTATGAAGTGCCCGGGGCTAGGGATCGCGGTTCAAGTCCCATTTGGGGAAACATAGTGAGACCTAGTCCTAAAAAAATAGCTGGGTGTGGTGGTGCGCGCCTGCAATCCCAGCTACCTGGGAAGCTGAGGCTGGGGTTGCTTGAGTCTGTGGTACCCCGGGCAATGTGAGCCTGCGGTTCCACAGGAAAAAAAAACGAGACCTAGTCCCCAAAAAAAAAAAAAAAAAAAAAAAGACAGAAA
>PVHY01010857.1:0-50218 GCA_004024945.1 Uropsilus gracilis
TTGAGTGGGGAAGGAGGAAGAGGATACTGAGGCTGCATCCAGGGCCTCCCATATCTATCCTGGGCTCCTCATAGGGGAGCTGCCTCCCCAGAGCTGCCAGAGTGATGCAGCCTGTCCTCTGGGCCCTCTGCCCTCTCAACCAGACCAGCCTGGGTGTGGACACATTGCTTTTCCTCTTACTTCATCCCAGGCAAGGTTGGAATTTTCCAGTAGAAATGTTTACCAGGCAACTAACGGAAAAACAAAAGCAAAGGAAGAAACAGTGAGGTATCTAAAGACAAGCGGGAGCAGGAGACCGGGCCTCATCCCAGTGTTACAGGAACCCAGCTCCAGCAGCTTCTCAGAACACATGAACTTTCCTCCTTTGCCTCCAGGGGTGCAAGCTCAGGCTGAGGCAGAGTGGGGCTCACACAGCTTCCCAGCCAGGCAAAATCTGCTGCATGTTCCAGAAACTACTTCCTAAACTCTGCCCTAGGGTAGCACATTGCATCCATTAACTGGTTCACTGGGCACCTCCAGCCTGTCCTGAGAGGTAGAAGCTCCTTCCTTTCCTTCCACCTCATCCTTATTCTCCATTTCTCCCTCTTCCCCTCCTCTGTCCCATCTTCCTACCTCTTCTCCTCCTTCCTTCTCCCTCCTCCCTTTCTTCCTCCTCCCCCTTTCAATCCTCTTGCTCCTTCCCTTCCTCTTCGCCTCCATGTCCTCACCTTCCTCCTTCTCCTTCCCCTTCCTCTTCCTTCTCCACTCTTTCCCTTCCTTCTCCTCCTCATCTTCCTCCTCTTCCCTCCTCCTTTTTTTTTTATTAATGAACACCTGAGTTACATTTGAGCTTGGCAATGAATTATTTTGTCTTTCCTAGAATAGAATGTGTCTTCTGCCTTACTGCATTTCTCATTTTCATATTGAGAAAAGAAAAAGTTAACATGTCTCCCTTTTGCATAGAATTAATGGGGACAAATAAGTTTTGCCTGGGCAAAATGGAAATACTGTGAGGCAGTTGAATTTTAAGTGTTAATGTTGAAATTGTATCCAGTCCATAAAAACACAACAGAATTTGCAAGTACAGCAAATCTTGATGTAATAAGTAAATCAATCAGGTTGCAAAAGCAGGAGTTCTTGGCTCCGATCTGGGACGAGGCCAGAGTCTGAATTCCAGCTCTGCACCCATTGGACTAAGACCCTTCTCTATGTTCAGCCTGGTATCCACATCATGAAATAACATAGGCCATAAAAGCTGATATATGTCAAGAGCCCAGTACAGTGCCTGGCACACAGCATGTCCTAAGCACTGCTACTGCTGTTTATCAAGCACCAACTAGCTTCCAGGCACCTGACAGTTTCTTATTTGCATCTCAGGACAACCTAGGAAACACACCAAGACCCTGTTATGTACACCTAAAGAGATGATCAGACTTTGTGAACTTTCTTAACTACATGTTATTCAGTGGCAGGGCTGGGTCCCAAACACTAGTCTGTCAACTGACAAAGGCTTTTATTAACATTTTTTTCCTTTTTTTTAAGGCAGGACATGTGGAGAGGAAAGCATTCAGATCAGAAGTGTTCATCTCAGGGAAAGGCCATGAGCACCATCAGCAAGGTCAAGAATCAGGATGTGACCACTTCAAGAGACTCAGGTCCCTCTGTAGATTCAACAGAAGTCATTGACCAAGCTTGTCTTGCTGTGTCTCCTTTCTGACTTTACAGTGCCTCCTCCAATGTCTTTAACAGATAACATTTCTATCTTTCTTCCTTAGGAGTAAGGGTGCAAGTCCCCCAAGCTGCCATTTCCAGAAGTCTGGACCACAGCATACCTGCCACCACCAGGAGCTGACTTCCACCTGAATCACATACATGGGGTGTTGGGGGCTGAACCATGTCGCCTCAGACTCATATGTGGATGTATTAAGCCCCAGGACCTCAGAGTGTGGCTGCCACTGGAGATAAGGCCTCTGCAGAGGTGGTCAGTGAAGTGGGTCAGATGGGCAGCTCTGGTGAAATGTGACTGGTGTCCTCAGAAGGGGAGAGAAAATGGGGCCAGAAACATAGGACAGCCATGCAAGAACAGGGCTCCCAGCCCAGCAGCGAGGTCTCAGAAAAAAAAAAACAGAAGACTCCACAATCCCCATCTTCCAACCCTCAGTGCTGTGAGGAGTAAGTTTCTGCTTCATGAGCCCCACCTGTGGCCACAGTCAAAAAGCTCTGACAGGGCACAGATGGACGAACAGAAGGGGCTGGACCATGAATTGGGGAAATGGAGCCTCTGGAGTTAACTGACTTGAGGTCAGAGTTTCTCAATTGTCTGGATCCCATACCACCAAGTAAAATCACCTGGGATCCTTGTGAAACAGTAGGTCTCCAGAACCTCACAAAAAGGACTAGACCAGCCAGGCATGGTGGCACATGCCTGTAAGCTTCAGCCTATGAAGCAGGTGGGCCTAGGAATTGCGATTCAAGTCCCACACGGGGCAACACAGCGAGACCTAGTCCCAAAAAATAGCCGGGCGTGGTGGTGCGTGCCTGTAATCCCAGCTACCTGGGAAGCTGAGGCTGGGGATTGCTTGAGTTCATGATACCCCGGGCAATGTGAGCCTGCTGTCCCACGGGCAAAAACAGCGAGACCTCATCTCAAAAAAAAAAAAAGGACTAGACCAGAAAGCAGGCTGAGGTCTGAAGCCTACACTTTGAATAAACACTTGCCTGATAAGTCTGACAACACAGCATTTTCAGAGGGGAAGCAAGCCCACAATCAATATGAGAGTGTGAACCCTGTGAGTCCAGAGAAAACACAAGCATATCACACTTTGTTCCATCTGTATAGGCAGTGAAAACTCATTGCTGGGGAAAATGGTCAGGAAATGTCTTTCAAGACACTCTTTACCTGCACACGAGCTCTGCTCCCTGAGATAGGCCCACTCCCAAGACAGAAACTCCGAGACCTGGTGTTGTGTGGAGGCAGAGAAGAAAAAGCAGACAAGATTCTAGCTCCGAACCCACATCAGTCAGAACAGTGGGGCCCTTCACAATCAGACATAACATGTTTCCCCCTTAATACCTGCTTTGAAAAGGGAATGTTTTGCTTGTAATCTACTTTTTTGGTAAATAAGCACCTTTAATTTCTAAATAAATCCACATTAGTGTCAAGCAGGTGAGCATGTATAGGCTCACCTATATTATGGGGTAGCAGATTTTGCTCATGACTGCCTCCCCAATGAGTCCAGATCCCCTCACCAGTACCTAGGCACAGATGTTTTCCATCCTGAGTTTTTCCATGAAGTCCAAATTTAAATCTCTGCACTGCCTGAGTCCAGGTAATTTAGGCCTGCTCTTTCACTACAGAAGCAAAGTATCTGACACAGTATTTCTGGACAGAAGGATCCCACACTGCCCCCTCAAAGACAACACTCTTAGAACCTATGCCCAGAGTAAAAACCATTTCCAGCTGGAAAATGCTTCATAGTGAAAGACTCGGCAATGTGCCAGTGACAGGAATGGGACAGAAGGGGGAATCTTCTCTGTAGCACTAGCACAAGTGTTGGGTCTTACAGATTGGATCCCTAAATGCTGTTTGCAACCTCTTTCTCCCTTATCCTTCTCTACTCTAAAAGCTGAAAGCCCAGATTCACCATTTCTCAGTCACTTTCTCTTCTCCTGTGTCCAGGAGAATGCCCACTTTCTCTTCTCCTGTGTTCTTTCTGCCTCTTCTTGCCTGGAATGCAATTGCATGCAGTGGCTATCTTGTGAGCATGAGGTAGAGTCAGGGGAGGAAATCTAAGCAGGCTAAGGCCAGGGAAAAAGAACCGAATACCACTTGGTTTCTGAGATCCCTCTGATCATCTGTGCAAGTTTTAACCTGACTTCACTCGTGAGCCAGAGAAGCCTGTTTTCTCCAGTCTTGGGAGGGGGGAGAAATAGGAGGGGGGGAGTTTCTGCTGTCTGTGGTCACATTCTATCCTAACCAGTAACAGTAGCTAACATTTTACCTATTTTGTGTCACTCTCACTCTGGACACTCCCATGAAAGATCTTACAGGGGGTGATGACCATGGATAGCCTCTTCCACAAACTTCTGTGCCGTTTATCTGTACAGTGACACCACAGCCCCAACAGCAGAGGAGATATAACATGTGGAGCTGCTCAACTGGAACACTTCTTGGATTAGGTAGGCCAGAAACCAGAGCTAAGGGCCTTATTGATGGTATCCTAAGTACTCACTGCCTGCCACTCATCATGTCTCCATCACACCCCCTAAGAGGTTGCAATTAATTATCATTAATCCCAATTTACAGATGAGGAGACCAAAGCACAGAGAGTTTGAGCAATGTGTCTAAAATGACACAGTCAATCAGAGGCAGAGCCAGGCTGCTCCAGATCCCAGACCATCCCTTGTGATGCCATTTTTCCCTACTTGCCAAGCAATTCTTCTGAGCGAGCTTCTGGACACAGTTTCCGGACCTCAGGATCCAATTTCTGACCACTGGTGGTGATGTCTCAGACCCCCAGCCAGCTGGACTCATCCCTGAGGGAGGACCCTACCCCCCTAGAATGTGGAAAGATGGCTGGGAGTGCCACAAATACCCACTGACAGGCTTCAGGGTCCACCCCCATGCAGGTTTTCCTGCCAAGGGCTGGTCTGCAAGTCTCCAAATGTATTGTGTACAAACTTACTTACATCATTTTTTTTCCTGGCTGAGAGGAGGAGGGGTGTTAGCTCTTCCTGGCATGTTCTGTCCATAGCCCTCACACAGGCCATGGCTCTCCATGTTTGAATGCTTTATCTCTTCGCCCTAATGCAGTTTTATTTATGGTGACACAGCTCTGAGACTATAAATTGGACTTTCACATGTATTTTATTTGAAAGGAAAATAACATCAATTTCCTGCTTATTCATGAAGCACTTCATATAATACCTAATTGTATATCTTTAGTCCTATGGAATACCTATTATAACTCTCACCCAACCTGGGGAATAAAAGCAAGCTTTACCAAGTTGACATGAAAATGATAGAAATTCCTTTCTGCTTCCTTCTAACATCTTCAGCTGGAAATGGAGAATGTCAAATCATTTCAGTCAGCTGTGGCACCCTCCCTCTTTGAAGAGAACTAAATGTATCTGCTTAATTAGGTTCATTGTTCTGTAAAATCACATCTATTTTTTCTATTGTTGATGTGAAGCAAGAAGAGAGTGGTATACTGCCTGCTGTGCTGGAAATACACCCAGAATGCGGTCCTCTCCTTCCTCTGTTATCTAGTATCCCCCGACTGCTGTGACTGCTGCAGCATTTCTGATGGCAAGTTAGTAATCCTCCTAGCTTGTCCTTGCTGTGCCAGCCACTTGCCAGTAGGACTGCCCTGCTTGTTGGCCCTGATGTTTCCTCACTTACCCAATATGCATCCATCTCAGGCCGGGAAGGTTCACTGGTGATCTGCACAAACAAAACAAGAATTTTGGAGCTTTCAGTATCTCCGTCATGCCTTTAATGCTGAATCAGGAGACTGGACTCAGGCAGACCAGCAGGGAGGCAGCATCTGAGCCCCTACCTCGGAGTGGAAGTGATGGGGCTAGTGTTGGGGAGACAAAGAGCCTGAGTCACTCCATTTTGCCTACACCCAGGGTGCAGCTTTCTTCAGGTCCCTATACCTCTTGGACACTTTCAGGTTCATACTCAGAACATCTCCTGAACTGATACATCGGGAAGAGATAGGATTTGGGATTCCAGAGTTTAAGAGGGTCATTGAAGACTTGGGTCACTACCATTTTTCTGCCCCCTGGACTGGGCACCTGTGTGCCCACTAGGTGTCTGAAGCAGCAATATCCAGACACAACTACCTCACAGGAGGAAGCAGGGGGGCCTCTTCTGTGTGTCTCTGATTAGGTGTCAAGAAGCATTCATGAAAACCCACCAGGACTCTTGGGTCTCATCAGAAAGTTACATCACAAGCTTATATTTAAGTCAGTCACCAACTAGGTTGTGAGACCCTATGATGACTGGCTCAAAGCTGTAAGGACTGGGGGGTGGTGAAGGAGCCAGTCTTCCCTGAACTCATAGCTGCCAGGAAGAAGTAAGACATCTGAACAAAATAAAGGCTCTTAGGAAGGAGAAAGGGAGTACTAATGGAAGTTGAGTTGGCTACTGTGAACATTTTCTCTCAACTTGAGTAAGGGTCAACTTCTTCCACATGAAAAAAAAAAATCCTTAAGTAAATATGGACTTTATTATAAATATTTTTATAATGTTCTTTGTACGGTTATTCTATAGCTATAAAACTAAAACTGATGTATGAATTAAAAGTGTTGAATTATTAACTAATCGAAGTTAGTTGTCAAAATTAATTTAAGGTGACAAATAACACTGTTTACTGAAACCAGCACCTATTCCCAGTGTAATGTCAGTGCTGTAGGAGAGCTCAGCTCTTGAGCCAGCTTCCTTCATTCACACAGCTGTACTTGTTCATCCTTGAAACTATGATGTGTACAGCTTACAGTCAGAATGAAGGAAATCTACACCTGTTTCCCTCCCCTTAGCCAGTGACATGAATGTAGTACCACTGCTACACACATTGGTTTAGATCAATGTATACCTTACATGAAACCAGATATTCTGGAAAGTCAGACTTTAGTGGTGAAGACAGGAGAAAGGATGAAAAGAGGACAGAAATTTCCAGAAGGAAGTGAGAGATAATTATTGTCATCAGACCATGTGTAGAAAGTACAAGATGTGTATTCACCAAAGCTTTAAGGGTAGTCCTGTATTGCCTCAGTTTACTCCCTTGTGTAACACAGAATGTTATTTTCTTTCCTTTTTTTTTTTTGAGACTAAGTCTTGCTATTTTTGCCCATGTAACCGCAGGCTCTCATTGCCCAAGGTACCACAGACTCAAGCAATCCCCAGCCTCAGTCTCTTGAGGTAGCTGGGATTACATACACAGGCCACCACACCCAGCTATATTTTTTTGGAACTAGGTCTCCCTACGTGCTCCTGGCAGAACTCGAACCGTGATCCCTGGCCCCAGCCGCTGCTTCCTAGACTGCTGCTTACAGGCATGCACCACCATGCCCGGCCTCAGAATACCATTTTCTACCTGTGCCACAGTGTGGAAAAGCAAGGGAAAAGATGCCCACAAAAAGCACTGTCTCTGTCAGCAAAAACAAACAAAAAGCAAAAAACTACCCAAATGTTAATTGATTTTTAATAAACCTTCTGTATATTCATATAAAGTGATATTATGCAGCAGTGAGAACTGATGGCCCTCAGTCACACCCCCAGCATATGGGTGATTTTCACATATACAACATTGAATGGAAAAGTGAGTTACAAAGAGGGCTGCATAATATAACACTGCCATCATGAACACAAAAAGCAG
The DNA here is from genome assembly GCA_004024945.1 of Uropsilus gracilis. Classification (NCBI taxonomy): domain Eukaryota; kingdom Metazoa; phylum Chordata; class Mammalia; order Eulipotyphla; family Talpidae; genus Uropsilus; species Uropsilus gracilis. Next base: position 7,362 of record PVHY01010857.1, read on the forward strand.
GCCCATCGCCACCCTTCTATACCAGCCGCACTTAGGTAATCAGATCATCAGTGAAGGTAAGTCCTTCTACAGAAGTTCTCTAGCAAACAAAATGAAGAAGAAAGTTATTTCAAAAGTGAATCATTTGGCAAAATCTTGTGACATAATCTAGGTGATGATCACAAGTAATTGAAATCGGGTCAGAAAAGGGGTGGGGGGGCAAGGGTCCGTTCCACCTGTCCATAGCAGTTGCCACTCAAAATGCAGTTTAACAACAGGGTTTATTAACAAGGGTGTTCAACAGAGAAAACGAAAAGCCCTTAAAGCTACAAGTGGCAGTTATCTTACCCCAGTCACCATTCTCAGTCCCAAGGTCCCAAAGACACAGTCCAATGATGGTTCCTTTACCCCTCTGAACCTCAGAGGTAGGCACTTTCACAAAGTCCAGTCCTTTCTCTGGCGTCCTCTCTTTTCTTCTTTTCTCTCCAGAGTTCCACGCTGCTCCACTTCTCTAAGACTCTTCAAACTTCTTCCACAATTGCTGATGTACAGCTTTCCAAATCACTGGCCATCTCTAGGTATCAGTTTTCCATAACACCTTGCTACAATGCCATACTCTCCACACTGGCCAGTCTGCCAGATACCATGGCTCCTTGTCACCTTCAGCTCACTCTGTCAAGGGGCTTTTGCCCAGCCTGGTAACTCAGGCTACTCTTTACCCTCCTGCCAATCTCTTATCTCCTCTCCCAAAAGTTCTCTCTCTCTCTCTCTCTCCAAAAGTTCTCTCTTCTCCCAAAAGTTCTCTGCCCTTGCCAAAAGGTCTCTGTCTCCCCTAGTTTCTGCTCCTTGCCTTTTATCCCCCCTGCTTCTGGTCCAACTTCTTGTTCCAACTCTCACTTCTGGCAGTTTACCTACCACACCAAAAGGGGGGGAGAGGCTAACCGCCACCACCCAGTGGAGGAGGAGCACCTTGTTAACTGCCACAGGTGGGGGTGGGGGTGGGGAGGAGGTAGGGGCACCCAGTTTCATTCCCCCATCTTTGTTTTCAAACCCAACATATCTATGTTGGTGCAAAATAATCCTGTATCTTCTTTATCTCCACATATAACAATATTGGTTAAACATTTCATTATATCAATTCCAGTTACAGCAGTTATCAAAGCATATATCCATTATACAATACAATCAGGCAAAGCATCCAAATACAATTTCAGCAGGTTATGGCATTTTCAAAGTATCCAACAATTAGTAAGTGTCCAAGTTTCAATATCCAACAATTAGTATGTATCCAAGAAGGGAAATAAGTCAAGCCATTTAACCTTGTGGAACTCCAGAGAGGTCCCAACCTTATTCAGATGATCATAGCTGCATAAACATTCAATCCATACTGAACAATCTATTCCCTTTTTTCTGAACTTCCAAACTATTTCTAAATCTGGCTTCTGGAGTACATACTGGATTTGCTCTGGCATTGTTATACCAGGCTTTTCAATTTTCTTTTTACCAACTGGTGTACATACTGACATAGGCAAGTACTTTTCTATGAACACATAGCCAAAACACATGCAGGGTTTTTCACTGCACAGCCACAGAATCCAAAGCAATTGGAACTTTGCAAAGTTCACCCATTTTAAATGCATGACTACAATTCAAAGTAATAGGGACATTACAAGGATTGTCCACTTCAAACCCATGACTACCTTTTACTAAAGCATTTTAAACCAACATCTTATAATGGTTTTCTGCTTTAAGGCGACCAATGCAAGGTAAATTATCCTTGGGCTGGTCAACCTCAGGTGATTTGTCCCACCGTGGTCACAACTGAAATCACGAGAAATCAGGCAATCTGTGGGCCCCGTTTGAGGTACACACACCATCTGTGATACATTTTTGACAAAAAAAATTTAACCTAACTACCAGAAATCCAGAGGACAGAGACACATGTAAAAAGATACCCCAGGATCGCAAACAGCAAGATCCAGGCCCTATAAGGCAAGTGATTCAGTTTCTTCAACAAATGCTCAATGGGAAAGAATGGCAGAAACTAGAAATTAGAATAGTTGACTGATCTGCCAACTAATTGTGATGATTTGACCTTCTCTGGATACTGATTTAAACAAACTATGAAAATTAATTATGAGGTCATCAGTAAAATTTGAATGCTGAATGGGCATTTCAAAACAGGAAACAATTACTGTCAATTTTTTAGGTGTGATATTGATATTGATGGTTACATTTTTAAGAGTTTTCCTATTTTAGAGAATCATACCTACATATTTATAGACAAGCTGATGTGATATCTGAGACACGCTTCAAAATAATCCAGACAGACAAAACCCAGCAGCACATGCACTGGTAACTGTTTAACTAGAGTGGCACACAACGATTATATTATTCTCTGTTACTTTTCTCCATTTTATGGAAACATGAATAGGTCAAGGACAAAACTATCCCCTCAGTAGTTTTATCTGTGGGCAAACTCAGTCTATATGCTCCATGCAGTAAATACATTGTTGAGTTACAAACCTGTGGTCATGACGAAGATGAAACAAGACAACCTCTCTGGGCTCGGCTTCCCACCCTGTCAACAACGCACTGGCTCTGAGGACGTCAGTGCATCAGCACCCACAAAACAGCCAAATGCCTTTTCCGAGTCATCTCGACCTCAGTGACACCATGGGCTACAATATATGACACGGTGCTTCAGTCCAAGGCTTCCAAGTCTACTTGCCCTTCAGCTGCTCAGTGGACTTGAAGTGCACAGTTCTGGGATAAGTACTGAGCTGGTTCTGTGCAGCTTCACCTGCAACTTTAACCATAAGACATCGGCTATGGTCACCATGGAACATGAAGTAGATAAGAGTGTTTCACAAGGGCAAAAAAGTATTTGCAGTCTATCAGAGTTTGTGTATACTGTCTTCCCAAACCAGCCTGCATGTGAATCATTCATCAAGACCATCAGAGGTAACCTACTTAGCTTAACAATTATTATTCTTAAACAGAAAATCAACATATTGCACTCATTTAAGTGTTCTTCATTTACCTTTGCTTAAAATACAAGTTTCTATCTTCAGGTGACCTTTAAAATACAAGTTTCTATCTTCAGGTGACCTTTAAAATACAAGTTTCTATCTTCAGGTGACCTTTAAAATTTACTCCAATTAGAAAGATTTGGGTAATGACCTATGGTGACAGGTGTCCACAAGGTTCCTTGAGGTGGTCCTTTTGCAGATATCAGGCCGTTATTCTGTACACCCAGAGCTAATGTCACATTTTCTGTTGAATACATGTTAAGATCTAAAAAGGAATCAGAAAGTACAGATGCTCAGAGGTGGGCCCTCATGCCCTGCCAGATGTTCTGACCTCAGCTGTGGCTGCTCTAGTGCTGTCCTGAGTTTAGGAAGGGAGAAAAGAGGTGGAGAGACACTTAATCTTTGACATAGTGAGACCAAGGCACGAGGAGAGGACAGAGGCTCCAAGCCTGCCTGCCAGGCTGGAATGTCCACGTCTGCCCACCAGCTGCAGGGAGGGCTTCCCTTGCCCTCAGTCCAAGTCCTGAGTCTCACCCCCTGGCACCCTAAATGTTCTGGCCCACAGGAGGCCACAGGGGGTCTTGAACACAATCCCAAGGATGACTCCAGTTCTCATATGGGCCAAGAGTCATCTCAGTCAGAGTCATAAGACAAGACGTGGCACTTTAGTCTCATATGTACAGTCTTTTAGCCTCTAGATGAATGGTCATTGAGTGACCACAATGGGGCAAGCATAGGCTGCCTGGACAGTGTTTGCTCACAACTACTTTACTCGTTTCCAGAACAGGCTTGAAGCTGCACTGTTGCTGTGGGATGGTCTCTGCTTCTTTCCATCTGGTTCTGCAGCTCTTTCTCAACACAGGAGACTTTTACTTGTGCAGGCAGCCCTTGTGACTATGCCACCTCAAGGTCAGCTCTGTGCCCAAGGGGACAAGGGCCCCAGGGTCTTTCCCAGGTACACATCCTTTCATTCCTGTCTTCCAGCAAGAAAACTGTTCTTAGCCACCACTGCAACAGAGCTGATCCCCACCCCTCCCCCCAGGAAGCAACTGGTGGTACGAAGCCCACGCATCTTCCAGACCAGTCGAATGCCCCAGCCTCCAAAATCACTCCATTATACAGCTTCAGAGCTGTTCGAACATTCTGTTGGTTTCCATCATTTCAGTAATTTAAACACTTTCTCACTAAGTCATAGGATAAAGTCTTAGCTTATCCCCCATGCCACAACAATGCCTAAAATACTGTTTTTTATCACTTATTTGGCATCCTGCCCTCTGTAGTTGAATTACATTCAGGATCAGTTCTGATTCTCAAACTCAAACAAATTAACAAACAGTGAGGCTGACAACATGCCTATGGGACAGGGTTTTTGCAGGCAGAATGTCACACATCTTGAGCAGCTGCTTTTTGACAAAATCCTTTTGGTGGTACCATTTAGTTGCAGAAAAAAATACCAGTCCTTGAAGCAAAGCCAAGAGGGATAGTAATGGGATGGTAAGAAGAAAATTGCTTCATGAATTTCTGCAGGGTAGCCCAAAAACAAAAGGTTTTTTTGTCTTATTTCCCCCAGACTAGGTAGGGGGAAATAAAAAGGTGGGTGGAGAGGAGCAAGGAAAGATAGTGAACTGGAAGGAGGTAGAGCCAGGGGCACCCCAATTTCAGGGATTCTGGGTCTGGGGCATGTGTGGTTCCTTTTTAGGGAGCCTTGTGGAGCAGTCACCTTTACCACCCAACCCGCTACCATTTCCTCCAAGTGAGGGGAGAGTTACTCTGGGGGAGGGGTACTGTCAGTGCAGGAAGAACAAGAGGATGAGGCAGTGAGTAATCTGGGGAATCCTGAAGAGATGAACACTGTAGAGGTGCCTGGACGGAATCTTAAATCGCCCTCCAACCCCCTGGTTATATGCAAAGGGTGCTGGATTTTCCAGCTGGTGTGAAATGGGGGTTTGAGGAACTTTCCTTATATTTCAAGAGTGGGGTGACCGCAGTGGCTACATGACTGAGCCCATCTACAACTCTGGGAGGCCCCTCCTATAGGCGGAGGATGCAATGCACGAAAGTTGGTGCTGAATTAATTTCAATTACCAGGAAGATGCCTGTTTTAAACTGAGAGGTAAGAACCTGAATAGGAACTTGTGTAGGGTCTAGGCGAGCAGATCCTTTTCATTCGGAACCATAAATAACACATTCAGAAAGAGTCCAGTGATTCAGTCCCGCGGAAATATGGGTGTCGGAATGAGCAACACTGCCTTCTTTGTATGATGTCCACACTCTAAAGAGGCCACTAACGTCCTCCCCTCGGATTTTACCAACCGCATGTTACAAAGGAGCCCCTTTGTGCCCAGAGTTCGATACAGAGACATGGGTGCTGAAACCAGTCTGACTTTGCCATCTTTTTCTCCTATCCAAATGATGATTTTTGAAACAAATGGACATGATCACCTGGAATTTTCTTTACTATAAAAATAGTATCATCACACTTGCCAAGTCCGGGTGGGGAGAAGGGAGGCTCAATCACACCATGCCCCAGCTGGCCCCCAGGACTATGAACATCAGGATATTTCCTCACCGTTCTTCATGCTTTGGGCCTCTTTCTTGCTTGCTTGCTTGTTTGCTTTCTTTCTTTCTTTCTTTCTTAGAAAATTATGAATCCTTCAAATATACAGAAAACAATATACCTATGTACTCACCCACAAATATGCTAGCAGTTTATTTTATAATTGCCGATATTGCTCTTACAAATCAAATGTGTTGGGTTAGCCAATCACCCACAGGCCACCACACACTAAGAGGAGGGAGGGTGCAGTGCCATCCCAGCTCTGACTTTGTGGTTTTTACCCCAGGTTACTCATACTAGCAAACACCTAGCACTGCACTGAGTGTTTCTGAAACGTGCACTGAAGGGTGACCTGTGGTTTGTTTCTGCTCTGTGTTAGCCCTCTCAATGTCACATGGCTGATACTCACTTGGTCATCACTCCTTGAGTCCAGGAGTCCCCAGGCCAGCCTGTTCCCCGAGCCATCCCACACACAGTGGGCATGCAGCCCACCCACCCTGTCATAGCTCAGGCCCTTCCCCAGCTGCCTCTGTTGCTCCCAGGTCACACTGGCTCATCTAGATGGCAGTTGACAGCCTATCTTCCTTCCCAGTCCTCCAAACCAGGGTACACACCTGCCACCTGTCCCCTTGGACACACCCCTGGGGCCCAGCTCCTTCCTTATTTGCAAGCCACCTCCGCTCCCACCTCCAAACCTTTGCTCAGACTATAATGGGAACTAGAAGATGGCGCCTCGTTGAGGAGGATGTGCATGAGGAAAATAGAGAGGAGACAGGTCCTGAGAGCAAGAGAAGCTTGCTGGGGGTGGAGACTCCCAGAGGGGTATAAGATGCAGCAACTGGGACCCTAGGGCTCAGCCGCTATGGTTCAGAATTGAGCTTTCCCAGGATTCAGCTTTCCCAGAGGTCAGTGATTCCAGTTTTCGCCGCACCTGTCCTCCGGACTGTGGTTTTTGATCTTCACAAGCCATGAAGGAGAGAAGTTTACAAGTTTTGTCCAGTTGCCATTGCAGTCCTGGGAGGGCAAGGCTCAGGACCAGAGTGACTCTGAGCTGTGGGGGTATTTGTTGGGCTTTGGCCACTGCTGTTCTTCTCAGTATCACTTTCCTGGCATCTTGGCAGCTCAGGGAGCGTCTTCTGCTATTGTCACTGGTTGGATTCCCAGCCTGCTGTCTCTAGGTGCTTCACGCTGCAGGTACAGAGTGAGAAGCTGCCACCTGAGACATGTGCTTCTTTGATTGAAACACTTGTTCCAGGTGTGGGGTGGTAAGAAGACGCCATCTTGGGATTGTGCATCATTTGTTTTAAAGACTAGACAATAACTGGGGTAAGATAACTGTTGACTCATGGCCTCAGACTCTTGATGGTCTCCCCTTGTTTGCAAATAAATCTCATTATTGTTTTGAATTGGGAGGGGAACAGGGTGGCAGGCACCAGTCACACAGGCTTTGGGAGGAGGCACAAAGCATCTTGAGTAACTATTTTCCAACTCTCAAAGAGGAGGATTCTAGAAGGGAGGAAAAGGGAAGGAAAGGGGGAAGAGATGCTTTAAATAACAGGATGTGTTGGGGACCACATTTCTGGGTGGGCAACAACACAGATTCCCAACTCATTATATATGTATCATTTTGAGAGTGTTGATGCTAATGTCACAACAGCCTACTCTTAACACACTTCCAAGAAGCTACCTCAGCTGAGGGCTGAGGGGAAACTGGAAACCAGGCTGGTCATTTCTAGAGTTAAGGGGAGACCTTCCTCCTGGCTCTGAGTTCTCTGGTTCAGGAAGAGCTGGTCCTGCACAGGTGTGGGAGCAAGAAGCTCAGGCCCAGCCTGCTCTGACCTCCAGAGACCCACCCTCCACTCAGTGGTCACTGGCTGAGAAGGAGGGTCCTGGGGTCAAGCCAGGTCCAAGCCAGGGGTAGGAACCACTGCCTGGCTACCTGGCCTGGATAGCAAAGCTTTGACCCTGCGCTGTCTCTGCAGAGGTGGGCGTCATGGCCCACTGGGGTGACTGCCTAAGGCATTTGGTACCCACCACCATGCCAGCCAGTTGGCCAGGTCCCCGCTCTCTGGTTGGAGCATGATGTGCCCAGGTTTGTGTGCAAACACATATCATCTGCTCCCTCAGGCACTTGGTGCCAAGCCCTATGGGTTCTTTCACCTGCATACAGCGTCTCTGTTTTCAGGATGAGGAATGGAAGGGGACTTTCTGAATGAGTCCTGATGCCTGAGGCTTTGATCTCAGAAAACTGAGGTTCTTGCTTCCAGGGCAGTTGTTCATCAAGCAAAGGACTCGAGGCCTGGGCCCCATACAGTTGCTGGGTAAGTGATAAGATGGCGTTTTCCAGTTAATTGGGGTTGGCTTCTGAGTCACTTGGAACCACCCAAGTGCCACTTCCCCAGGGGTGATATGCAGCTCCGTTGGTAACAGCCCTACTCTGCAGAACAGCTCTGATGCTTCCATCTAAACTGAAGCTGCAGGGGAGGAAGACTGTTGTGGAAGTCACACTGTGCACCAGGCACAGGTCTGCCTGGCCTCAGGAAGAAAAGGCCCCCTGGCAGGCTGGCCTCCTCCTTAGAACACAGTTCAGCATCTGCCTTCTCCCAGCCCACTGACTCCACCACACAGGGAAAGCAGCTGGCAAGGCCACATGCTCTGAGCTGGGGTCTTGTCTTCCCCATAGCTCTCTCGTGGTACTTCCTGGCACCCTGGGGTCCACTGCCAGGTCTTAGAGACCCCTTGAGTTTGGCCTGTCAGGTCACTCTAGAAGAGCATCAGGAGGAGGCACCGATGATTCTCTGCTACATTGATATGTTCCTTACATGTTGCACTTTTCCCCAACAATTTTGCCTTGAAGCCATCTTGCCATGCACCTCCTCTCCCAGCTGGAGGATGGAGAAGTGGGGGGACAGAACCCATCCTGCCATGTGCACCTTCAATATCCCCTCTGACTACAGCAGCAGACTCCATCCCCTTCAGGAAGGCAAGTCACTTGTTGGGGTAGGACCAGCCCTGCCTGCTGCAGAATCCTGACAAGAAGATACCGCCAGGTTCATCTCTTCCACTGGCCCACTGCCAATGGGAAACAGGCCCTGACTTTATTCAGGTCTTTAAAAATAGCATAGGAGGCAGGAGGGTGAATTAAATGACTTCTGGAAGTCCAGTCCTGGTTGCAGGAAATTCCAACTAACTCAGAAATATAGGTTTTAAGGGGTTGGGGGTATGCACAATGAGGCCCTTTTCAGCACTGGCCGCCATGGGTGGGAGATGCTGAATTAATCACTGTTCCTGGCAATCCACTAAAGAAAATGGGCTTTCCCTCAAAGGACAGTGGCCATAAATTGGTTCACTTAACGTGGACAGACACCCTCTGATAGGCTGTCAGCCAAACGCATACTCAATTCAGAGTGACCTGAAATGGGAGGCTGGAAGCAACCCAATGGGCGGAAGGAAACAATGTAAACAGCAGTCTCACAGCCACCCTAAAGTGTTGTGGAGCACAGATGTAGAAAATTTTGAAACTGAGACATGAAAAGCATAACCCTAATGGTGACGCCTGTGTTCCCTGAGCACTCATGTGTGTACCTCACCACATGAAGTGCATGAGGTGCCTAATCCCACCCATCAGGAAATGGATGCCTGTCCAGAGTAACTGCTACTAAGAACAACCAGGGCCCATCAAGATTGCTGGTGGTAGACAGGGAGGCCTGGGCTGCCTTGGTGGTGGTGGTGGGTGTGATGATGTGCACCTGCAGAGTGTGGCCCTGTACCTCCAGATGACAGTCAACACTGTAAACCAACTTGCTAACAATAACTGCAGGTCCAGGAAAACAATCTAAGTGGACAAATTAAGAGAGTTCCAATGTGGATTAACACTGCTCGATCCAACCACATGCTGTTTACAAAATACCCACTTGAAGCATGATAGAGATTCAAAGTGAATGGGTAGATAACACGTCAGGCAAATACCAACTGAGGGAAAGCAGGGGCGCTGCTTTCAGACAGAGTAGATGTCCAAGTAACAAGTTACCAGGAACAAGGAAGGATGCTGTGCACGAATAATAGCTGAGCAAGATTTTTCAGGGAGATCTAACAATTCTTAAAGTATACGTAACAGGACCTCAAAATTTATGAGGCAAAAACAGACAGCAACACAAGGGGAAAAAATATGCCCATGTTGACAGATGCCCTCACTGGGAAGTTTGCCATTAAAAATAGGAATATTCAGCAGGAAGGCACTCAGCTAGGGGACACATCACCTTCTGCCAGAGGGCAGGCTCAACAACTGAGGACGACAGTATCCGGTCCATGTCTTCCTGAAGCTCACAAGGAACAACTGTCATATCAGACCACACCACCTTGGATAATAAAACATACCTTGAGACATTGAAAAGCATACAGTCATACCATCTCTGCTCTCAGCTCACAGTGGAATTTAAACTAGAAATCACTAAGTGGAATATACTGGGAAATCCCCCAACAGGTGGAGGTTAAACAACACACTTCCAAATATGTAAGTCAAAGAAGAAAACTCAAGAGAAATTTAAAAATATTTTGAGCAGGATAAAAGTGAAAATACAATTTATCAAATGTGTGGGAAGCAACGAAAATAGTGTATTTTATAGCACTGAATGCATATATTAAAACGGAAGATTTAAAATCAGTAGCTTAAAATTCTGATCAAATTTTACTAGATTTTTGTTCCTTCTTTTCAAAAACCTGCCCATCTTGACATTTCATTGCTATGGCACTCTTGTCTTCTTATAATAATTATGTCCACTACATATGTGGAATACAATGGATTCTTTGATCATTTGTCTTTCATCCCTGCTCATGGTACTTGATAAATAAGAAAAGTAATCATTTGAAAAATCGTATCCCTAAGGAAATCCTTCCTAAATAAGTGGGATTTTTTTTCATATCTTGAAAAGAGTGTGCAAATAGTTCTTGATACTCTGCTCACTGACCTCCTGTCCCCAAGCTGCTGAAGCTCCCCTGTACAGGCCCATGCCTACCTGTCAGCAGATGGCAGAGGGGTACCACTCAGGACCCCCAGGAGGTATGTTGAGCATCAGAGGGCAAAAGATTCATGTTGCATCGCTGGCAATTTCCACCACTGCAGTATTCACACTGGAATAGATTTCCTTCAATGACAGTGTACACCTAGCCTTCTCACTGAAGAAAAGAGGGAAAAGGAGATTTTAAACCATTGTCTTACAAGGAGAAGAGAAATCAAAGGGACTGTTATGCTGGGCATCTCTGGAGCAGCCAGGTAACCTACAAACACCCTTTTTTTTTTTTTTGAGACTAGGTCTTGCTATTTTTGCCCATGGAACCGCAGGCTTGCGTTGCCCGGGGTACCACAGACTCAAGCAATCCCCAGCCTCAGCTTCCCAGGTAGCTGGGATTACAGGCAAGCACCACCACGCCCAGCTATTTTTTTTGGAACTAGGTCTCACTACGTGCCCCCAGCGGGACTCAAACCACGATCCCTGGCCCCGGCCATGGCTTCCTAGGCTGCCACTTACAGGCATGCGCCACCATGCCCGGCCCTTACAAACACCCTTTTTAATGTGAACAAACTAACCAAAACTAAAAGAACTGTAGAAAAAGAAAGCCATTTGTGATAAATGCTCACCTTTCTCAGGATGGGCACCTGTGAGGAACATAGGGGAGCCAGGACTCTAGCACTCCTGGTGCTATAACCAGCCCCTTCCTGGGTAGGACAACATGCTTCTCCACGGAGCCATCTCAGCAGGCAGGAGCAGGACCAAAGACACATGTGGTCTGTTCTGGGAGCACAGTTATTCTGATATGCCTTCAGCTGAGCCACTCAGGGCCACAAGCCTGCCAGCAAAGGCAGAGGAGAAGCGAGACCCAACAGCCCTCCCCGCCAAGTGTGATGGGGAACTTAGCATTTTCTCCAACCTTCTTGCACAGCCCATCGCAACCTATTTTCAATGCCTAAGTATGAACTCTTCAGACATGATAGATGGAAACTAACTTCATGAAAATGGCTCAACTATTCCTTTGCGGACTTTCAAAAAGCTTCTAAGAAGTAGAACAAGGGTGGAGAATTGGAATCAAGTGTAGATTAACCAGGAAAGGGAATTTCGTCCCAGAAGTAAGCAGCCAGTAAATTTCAAGCAACTGCATTTCAACTGCCCCCTCCTGGGTGGCATCACAGCCTGAGTGTTGCCAGAGCTAAGGATTCGGGGAATGGTCCTGAAAGCAGACAGAGGAGAATGAAGAGATGGAGTGGCAGGAATCTCAAGTTCTCTCAGGAACTGAGCAAAAAACTTTATTTTCAGTGTCCATTGTATACTTTCTTTTAAGTGGCTGTTTGCCAAAGCAAGTATTCATAGCATGCATGAAAACAAACCAATTGTATCTTTTATAATATTCTTGATGTTTAATATATGGCCTGATTTTGGTCTGATTCTTTTTGTCTTTTGACAGGGTACACTAAGCATTGTCCCCAGTTCCCAGATGTTCCTTCCAGAACACACCTAAGGCTTGCCTTCAGATGTCTTATCAGCCTGTATCCTCTGAGACTTGCCATCAGAGGTGAGAGTCTTGCATGCAAAGACTCCTGGGCTGGTATATAATGTTCCTTTAGGAATTCTGAGAACTGAGTTCACTCAGCGGTCATTTTCCCAAGGATCTCAGCAATTCTTCACCTAAGAAGAGGGATCTGCTGTCACCCAGGGCCAGAATGGAGATCTTTGGTGAAGGCAGCTTTCCTACAGCTGCTCCAAAGGCCCTGTGGGAGAGTCCTTCTCATGGGTCAGGCTACTCAGTCCTCTGGCCAGCAGCTACTTTCTGTCAAAGATCTCCACATTTTAACAGAAACTCAGGTGGAGAAGTTGCCAAGATTAAAAGTCTCTTCTTATATGGCTGCGGTACAAAGAAAGCAATAAAAGGTCCTACTGGTACCTCTTAAATTCTATTGCAAAAATAGCACCATGTTAGGGCCAACACTGATAGCTTTATTGAGCAAAGCTACCAAGTACAAGATGGCCGCAAAGACATGTTGCAGTTAACATTTTTCCATCCATCAGGATGATTTTACTTTAAAATAAAATATAGGCCAGGCACGGTGGCTCGTGCTTGTAAGCTTCAGCCTATGAAGCGGCAGGGGCTAGGGATCGCGGTTCGAGTCCCCACCTGGGGCCCGTAGTGAGACCTAGTTCCAAAAAAAATAGCTGGGCATAGTGGTGCATGCCTGTAATCCCAGCTACCTGGGAAGCTGAGGCTGGGGATTGCTTGAGTCTGTGATACCCCGGGCAACGAGAGCCTGCGGTCCCACGGGCAAAAAATAGCGAGACCTAGTCTCAAAAAAAAAATAAATAAATAAAATAAAATAAAATAAAATAAAGTATAGGACATGAAAGAAAAATTTTCTTGAGAGGGAAAAATAAAGGCAAAACTTCTAGAATTTTCACAGCTTCTAACAATCAAATGATGATGTCCTGTTTTATTATTCTGGGGACACCATAGGTCCCCCACAATAAATACTTGTGATTTTTGGCATGAAACTACCCAGCTACTGAAAAAAAAAAATGCAGAGACAAATTTACTGTTTTTTAAAGCTAATCAAAGTACTCACACTCCAGTGGGTTCCAAGGAAAAGTACTTCAAATGAATATTTTTGGTAGGGAGGATTGCAGATGGGCACTGTCACCTGAACTAATCAGAACAACCCAAATACTGACTAAGAGAGGCGTTTCATGGGACAGTCAGGAAAAGTCTTGGAAATCAATTTTGCATCATCATCCTGGAAACATTTCTGGAATTTTTCCTTGCTAATTCAAAAACAGCAAACAAAACTCAACCCAAACCACAACAACCAGCAAACCCATGAGATGAGTTCTCCCTTGGCAACCCTGGAGACCAGTAGGTCATGGCCACAATTCGAGGCATCCAGCAGATGGGGGCTTCACCCAAAACATGGTGTCCACTCAGAAAGAGTCCTCAGGGATTGCCCATGTACTCCCCCACCACACCAAAGCCAAACTAAGCTGAGAGAGAAAGAATGCCCAGTCAGGCCTCAGTTCCTCAGGCCTGGAACACATCTGATGACAGATTTGCCAGTGGAAAACCACCCTACCCGCTGCCTGCTACATGCAGTTCTCTTGTAGGTGACAGCTGACTGTGCTTCCCAGTCAGCATCAGGGCCAAGCATGGCTCAGTAAGCCATGGACCAGCTCCCTGTGCGTGGCCATGGTCTTGACAAAGAGCAGTTACATCATTTTATTAGTAGAGACTCAACCCACTTGTGAAGGGCCCAGTGTTCCGCTATCGCTGTACAAGTCTTGGAAACAATTTCAGTGCCTGTAGCACCTTCAATCAGAAGAACATGTGACTCAATTGACACTATTGTTTTCCTATCGAATATTTGGGTTAAGTGTCTGTTGAAGTGTATTTATGTGATTGTTTGGGAAATGTCTTCGGCCTCATCAGACTTCAAAGCATGTGTTTGCTTTTGGTCATGATATTGTGATTCCACGCAGTGCCTGATGTATGCTGAGATCACTGTGTCTGGTGAACAAGACTGTCCTTGGGTCGTTGGCACACATCAGCCACCTCACCAGCCTTCCTGCACTTGGCACCGGGTCCTGCTTGCCCGGTCCCTCCACCCTCTACCAGAAACCATGGCCTCCAGCTCCAGCTGCCATCTCCCATAGAACCCATGGTCTGAAGGCTCTGTGTCAAGAGCAGGTGCATGACCTTGGGTCTTTCTGGCTGATTGGAAACACACTGGCATCTGCCAGCAAATCTGAGGAGCTGCCCAAGGGCCTCTTGCTGGAGAGGTTGGGGCAACACCTTCAGGCACATTTCACTATCATGGAAGGCAATTCCTGTGGAGGGCCCACCATGGGGGTAGCTGTTCCTGTCTGGGTCTGTACAAATGCTGAAGGTGTTTTGGGGAGAGTGTGAGGCCTCATATGACCTTCACTGAGCCACAGGCAGTGGTACTGAAGCTGTCCACCCTGAATCCCCAGCCTCATGCAGCTGGTTCTACAGTAGAGGATGTGATGGTGGCAAGTTTCAGGCACCTTGTTTGTGGTTGGTGTCTGAAGTGGGCACCATCAGGTCAACAGTACCAGAATTGAATTGAGTTGCTGGACATCTGGCAGGTCTCTGATTGGCTGGTGTTGAAAAACACACCATGTATTTGATGTCAGGAGGAAGTAAGGCCTCCAGGAACATGAGAAAGAGGGGTCTAGGTCACAAGGAGGGGGAGGTTCACAGTGTCAGAATGCAGAATATGGTGGGCTCCCCTTATCTGCAGTTTAGCTTTCCAAAGTCTTGGTTATCCACTGTATCAATTGCAGTCCAGAAATATTACATACAATATTTGAGACCATATTCACATAAATTATGTTGCTGTAATTGTTCTATTAGTTTTTGCTGTTAACCTCTTACTGTGCCTGATTTATAAGTTGAACTTTATCATAGACAAGTATGTAAAGGAAAAAGTATAACATATACGGGGGTTTTCTGCACTGTGAGGCATCCACTGGGTGTCTTGGCATGTATCCCCACACACAGAAAAGGGGGACTACTTAATACTACTATATTCTGTAGAGGGCTCTGAATCTTCTCCAGTACCCTCATCTCAATTGTCAGGTCTTGATAGTTCCTAATTCTATGTCCTAATGTTTGCTTATATGACCTGGCAACTTTGACTGACAGAGTAATTCAGCAACCATCAATTTCAAATTTTGAATGTAGCTTTCAGTTACTTCAGCCTCGGGTTACAATATGGAAGAGGATGTGTTTCTATGTTTTTAGAAATCAAATAAAATCATGTGTTAAAGGTCCTGGTAGCATTAAGAAAAATAAATTGAATCAAAAGGATTAGAAAGAATTGAAAGGAGTGCATATCCATATCGTCTTAATTAGAAAACATGATCAGTTTAATAGAAAATCATAAAGAATCTATATAACATGAAGTTAGAAATTGTAAAAGACTCTAACAAAGTGGACCAGTGTAAGATTGTGATGTAAAAGTCAACAGAATTTGCTTACACCAGAAAAGAATCCAGATGCAGATTCAGATATACAAGACATCAGTATATAATGAAGTGCAATCTCAAATTGTGTGGTGAGGGGTATTTAGTGGGGGGGGGGTGGGACAAGTGGTTAGCCACACGGGGAAGTCATACAAATCTGAATTTTGCATAAATCATTTTCAGATGGCCTTTTTTCTGTAAAGACTATTTGCTCTTCTCTTTACCTAGATTGAGAGAAATTTCCTCTTCCGCGCCTAAGAGCACATGTAACATGCTGCCATCTTACTGCTACCAATCCTGAGAGCTGGGTTCAGCATTTGTAACCCTCTCCTGACAAGTCGACAACACATCATGGGCACAGAGTTATTAGTGGAGGGTGAATGAAGCATGTACACATATGGGGTGGGGGTGAAAATATCCCCTAAAGTTAACATACATATAGGCAACTGACAATTATTTTTAATGCAGGAACAGTTCATTAGAGATTGCCGAAATCCTTCGTACCATCTGCACATACTTTAATAAGATAGTATCTCATGAACACACACACACACACACACACACACACAACAATTTAAAACTTCTTTGCAGAGTAACAAACAAAAACACCCCATTGAAAGATGAGAGATGATCTGGAAGGTGCTGTATTAGCATACCCTGTGGTGGGGCTTCACTGGTCTGTGAGACCTTTCTGAATGCCAGGTCTCAAATCATGTAAACTGAAGCAATTCTGCAATCTCTCTGAACTCCAGTTTTCCTTGTGTGAAAAATGAGAATAACCGCTATGCTCCACAAGATTGATATGAGGATTAAACGGGATAATGTAAGCAAAGGATTCACCACAGGCCTAGCATGAAATAATCGTTCAATTAACAAGGTGGGTGGGGGGAGATCTGTAACATTCGACCAAATGTTAAATTGAAAAGTCAATAAGTATTTTCAAAAAAACAAAGTAGGTAAGTAGTAAGCTTGAATAAGTAGAAATAATGTTAGTTAGTAATCATCTGGGGGAAAAAAATCTACCAGTATAACGTACCACTAAAAATGCAAAATAAAAGAATAATATATATAATTACACTATATGTAAAGACAAAGCTCTCCTTGACCCTCTTTGGGTTCCTGACTGGATCTGAAAATTAAACTGCCAAAAAAAGACTATAACAGGGCAAAAGCATACAAATTTACCTTTTTTTGGTTTTGTTTTTTTTTTTTTTTTTCCTTTAATGTACCATGGAGCCGCCTGAGGAGATGAGCCCTGGATATGCTCTGACACCAGGGCTTGGGCAGAGTGGGGCGTATTGCTGGCGAAGAGCCTAGGCAGAGTGAGTCGGGGGAGGGTCAGCTTGCTCAGAGTCTGCTCAGTATCCCACCCACTCCACCCCCACACCCAGGGAGGAGGAAACACAGGTGTCCCTTCCTCCAGGCATCTGAAGTACCACGCACACAAGGATTTCATGGCTGTTCCTGAGAGCAGGGCAGCCGGGAAGGTCAGAGTGACCTCCCACTTCGCCATCTCCACACACACACCTTCAACTTACACATTCATCTGCCCCTTGGTCCTCAGGTGGCCTGTGCTCTCTTCCATCAGGCCCATTCACTGGGCAAAGTTTTTTTGTTTTTTTTTTAATTGGTGACTCCCTGAACTAGTAAGGATGGGGGAAAGAATCACTCTCATGTCACTGGAGTATAAATTGGCAGGCATGTTTTTTAAGTTGGTGCTTATTCAAATTTAAATGTTGACATCTGTTGGTCATCAGTGTCACTTCTAGGAAGCCACTGAAATATTTATTCAAGGAAGCAAAATATATGCATCTACAAACTATCTACAAGGATAGCTACAGATAAAACCAAAATTATAAGTAGCAAAGGATATCCTGATTTATGCTGCTTTATACCTACATCTTATGTTAAAATCAATGAGTTGAATAAAATTTTTAAAGAATACCTATAAATATCATATAAATTCTACAAAAAACAAATCGTACAATAATTTGTATAGTACAAATTCCTTTATGTAAAAAAATGATGATGTGTTAATATTAGAAAAAAGCTGTATCTCTAGAAGAATATAGTTTTTTCACTTTTAGTGATATTTTTATTTAACCCACAGACATTAGTGAGTTAATAATTATACATTAGTGATATTTTTAATTAAAGTTAGCTGGGGGAGGAGAGGCGATCTTCTAGTTGGAGAGGTGGTCACTCAAAAAAATACATAATTCAAAACTCAAGTAAAGTAGAGGTGGAACTCAGGCTGACCCTGCACTAGATCTTCATTAAAGAGAGGAGAGTGATCAGCAAGTCATTTCAAATACTTAAATAAGCTTCCAGTCAAGTTGTTTACATGCCAAGAATAATCAAATTAAAAGTTCCATGCACTCACATATTATACTCACTGAAAAATGTAGTGTAAGTTACCTACTACTCATTTTTTTATCCCTCTCCCAACCTACTTTGATTTTTTTTAAGTTAATCTTTTTAAAAAGCTGCGTTAATTTTTCATAATTTGGACTTTGAACTAATTCCTCTAAGGACATCCTCTTGTTCCTTCATCTTACTTGAAATTATATCATCAGTATAAATTTAAATGTGTTCATGCAAATGCTTTGCAAAGCTGAGAGGTGCTTTTTCATGCATATCTTTACATCAGGGTTGAGTAGAGAAGTAATAAAAATACAAAATTTTCCAAGGAAATGTGATTTCACCTCTATGTCAGTAAAAGTGCAAGTTTAATATATTTTAACATAAAGTTTTCTTTATATTTAAAAAACTGATGGCTCTTTTTGCACAGTCTTCCCCAGTACAGTAGTGGTTCTTCACAGGGGTGCAAGCTTAGTGTTTGGAACTGCTATTTAAATTGTGCCCTGAAACAGTCTCTCCCTTCATACACCATTCCTCTAAATTCGGTTTACATCAAGCTTAGACCACTAACATAACACAGCCTATCCCCTGTTTAATTTGCCAATCCAAGTCATTTATTCCTCATCTTAAAACATGTTTCCTTTTAAAAAAGCATTCAAGGGAATTAATGCCCGGAAATGGAACTTACCCAAGAGCCCCATATGTAGGCAGATACAAAAGACATCTGTGTTGTAATCCAGGAATCAGATTACTCTACTTGTCATTGTTTTTTCAAGGATGGTAGAAGGGACTGGTGTAACCATGGAAATGTTCCTTCCAAAAACACAAATCTTAAACAAAACCCCATAGCCTAGGAACATCAAGGAAACCAAGAGCCCTAGCCTTCCAACAGAGAATTCCACATCACCATGACACAGAGCGGCTAAAAAGAAATCCTTTCCAAAACAGAAAGAAAAGCCCTGCAAAGACACAGTCCTTTGCTTTCACCCCAGGCAAGATGCCTATTATTCTGTGAAATAAAAACTTAAAGCAACTACAGATATAAAAGATGTGTCTGAAATTTTCCTAAGGAGGACTATTATTTGGCAGTTAGACTAGCTACCTATGCCTTGCATAACAGGTAAGCTGGATAATCCTCATCTGCTGGTTGAGATGAGGTAATTTTTTTGGGAAACATGGATCCCTTTTGATCTAAACTTCATTAGAAACAATTGCAATTTGGACAAATTCATATAAAGACAATACACATTCCTCCAAGGTACAAGAATATGAACCAGCCACCCTGAAACTCAGTCACCCTGATCAATTACATAATTCATTACATATGAATTACATAATTCAACAACTATTTATCACATCCCATTATGGAAGTACTGTCTAGGGCCTGACAAACAGGTACCCACAAATATAAACAAGATTTCTAATTTTATTGAACATACATCTATTTGTAAAACTACGATTAAAAAATAAAAGGGAGAGTTAGAGAAAGCCTTAAGTAAAACAAAGTAAATGGAAAAGGTGTGATGATGAGGACAACTGTGGAAAAAGGTGTGGGAGGCGATTTGAGATTAAGAGACTGAGAAGTCCTGGCAGAACAGATGTTTGAGCTCTGTCAGGGAGTGAGAACTATGCACACATGTGGAGGAAGAGTGTTCGAGGCAGAGGAACAGCAAGTGCAACAGTTTTGACACAGGAATAAGCTTGGCTCAAGGTGCGGATATGTGCCTTTATCATACACCATACAAGCAAATTTAAAGAGTACAAGAAAGAATGTATGGAGGGCCAGGTCACATATAGGTTACAGAAAGGAGTTGGATTTTATTTGATGTGTAATGAGAAAACACAGAAGCATTCTGCATTGATTGATGTTCTAAAATGCCACCCTGCCAATGAAATATAACCAACAAGATGGTAAATCTGGATACATTTGAAAAACCAGGCTAAATCAAGACCCAAAACTAGCAGGGAGAAAAGTCAATGACTAAACAGGCACTTTCTCCATCTTTCCACCTGTATGAACAATTGCAAAACAAGTCAAACAATAACAAGATTTATTAACAAACAAGGAAAACCAAGAGTCACCAAGGTCATGAGTGGCCTGTTATCTTATCCCGGTTACTGTCTAGTTTTTAGAGTCTCAAGAACACTTCCACTTCCAATGGTGTTCCCTCGCCATTCCAAACCTAAAGCTGGCATTTATACAAAGTCCAGTTTTCCAGTAGAATCCAATTCCAGATTTTTCAAGTTCCAAGTTTTCCACATTCCAAGATTTCCCCAAATTCCAAGTTCCAAGTTTTCCAAGCCAAAGGGCTACACTTTAGTCTCTCACAACTTCTCTCCTCCCCAGGGTGACCAACCTCCCAGGTCCCTACCTTCCTACTGCAGACCCAAATCCTACTCCTTGGCTCGAAGTCCATCATGTCCTCAGGACCTGTCTTCCCACCACTCTTCTCCATCTTCTCCAACTGCCTCCTCCTATTGGCAGTTCCCTACCAAACTGACCAATGAAGATGTCAGAAAGGAAACTATCTGGGCCCTGGGGCTGGGAGTCGCACTGCCTGCCCATACCCAGTTGCCCCCATACACCAGGCTCTCCCTAGGTCCAGCCTTGGGGCACCCCCCCACACATCTTGAAGGAGCACAACTCAGCCCAGAAAACAATTCCTGAGCCTGACTCTATGCAGGCCCAGCCAGAGCCCCTTCCTTGGAGAGAGCTGCAGCCCCCCAGCATGCCCCTGAACTCAGGATCCAGGCCAGCAGCCACCAAATGTGGTGAGGGCCCCAGTTACACATTCAAGGATGATACCCACAATCAGGGCACTGCCCTGACCATCAGAGAGCAGGCAGGCCACAGTGGGGAGCAGAATGCTGGAGGTCTGGAGGTCTGGTAGACAGGTCACCCTTTCATTGCTGGAGAGGGAGGAGAGTCGTGATCATGGTATAACTGGGTGCCCCTCCCCCACCCTTGGGTTGTGGCAATTAGACCCTTGGGTTGCTGGGTTGAGGCAGTTAGCCCCTCCCCCACCCTTGGGTTGTGGCTGTTGGCCCTACCCCCACCCTTGGGTTGTGATGGTTGGCCCTGCCCCTGCCCCACCCCCTTGGGGGCATGGTAGTTAAAAACTGGGGGAGGAAGCAGCTGGAGGAGGATTTGCAGGAGAAGCAGAGAGAGGAGGAGTGGGACCACATGAATCTAAGAGCTCAGAGGTTTTGGCACCTGGAGAGGATGCAGGAGTGGAGCCTTCCAGGGTGCTTCAAGCATCAGGCCCTGAAGGGAGAAGCCATGTGAGGGTGGAGAGGCAACCGGGAGGAAGTGCTGAGCCAATGTGCAACCTGGAGAGATCCCCCCCAAGTGCCTACCTCTGAGGTTTGGAGGCAAAGGGGCATCATTTGGACTGTGTTTAGGACTGTTGGGCTAAAGGGTGACTGGAGTAAGATAACTGGCCATTTGTGGCTTTAGAAAGAAACTTTTTTGTTTTCTTGGTTAACTTTCCTTATTAATAGTTATCTTGGTTAACTTTCCTTGTTAATAAAATCCCTTGTTAAACTGCATTTTGAGTGGCAACTACTACATGCAGGTGATACAAACCCTGCAAGGTGATACAAACTTACAAGGTGGCTTGTAAGTTGGAGGGCTTTTGCACACTCCCCCTTTTGACCCGATTTCAATGAGAAAGGGCTCAGGGCAGACCCAGTCACCCTTTAGTACAGAGGTATTTCCATACTTCTACAAACAGCCCGGCTTGTGCCAGCAGGGTGGACGGTCCAGCAGAACATTAGTACCAAGCAGGTCGACAGAGAGCAATGCTCTGGATCACAATAATTGTCAATACCTCATGATATCTGTTCTGGCAGGAACAGCCTCCTTTCAGAAAGCTGCCCAAAGGCCAGACACAAAGGGAGAGAGGAGAGAGATCCACTGTGTGTACTCTGGGCCTTGTAGAAAAGACAGCATTGTTCCTTGGCTACATGTGAATGTCCAAGAAAGGTGCTATTGTGAACATCAAGGATGGGCACAGTTCAAATAGGAATGCCACACATGTTACCATGGCAACACTGTAAGAGTAATGTTCCCCAGCATGCAAACAGCATTTTTGTAAACAAAAAAAGGCCACATTCTTGCCAAGACAATTCATGTTCTTGTGGAGCACATTAAGCTTTCGGAGAGTCAAGATTGTTTCCTGAGCCATGGGAAAGAAAATGATCAGGACAAAAAGGAAGACAAGGAGAAAGGAACCAGAGATGCACCTGTGTAAGACCCCACAGAGAGGGCCTGAGCAGCTGGGACCTGTGCCCTATGGGCTCATGGCATGATAGATGTGAAAAAAATAGGATCTCTGGACTATACAAAATTGTTGAATGACATCAAGGATTTTTCCATGATAATTATTACGAATAAGGCAGATTACATCTGATCTCTTACCTATGTTAGCCTGTGTGTGCACAGGGAGAATTAAGATGTTTAGCTGCTAGTTGAACTGTGGCGATTTCCATTTTTTCTTAACACTTCCATTTCTACATTTCCTACAGTAAAAGTAAATATGAGTTAAAATATTATGTTTCAAATATGGTCATATACTACATGGAGAAATATGATTGGTAAGGAAATACAGAAAGACGGAGTAAATACCAGGGAAACAGCTCAGATCAAATCCAGAAAGCTACCAACCACACTCTCCCCTGACTTTGTACAAAAAATATAGCTGGCATAGAAACAGAACTGGACTCTTGAACGGATTTATTCAGAATCTGAACACTGATTCTATTAACTGGAAGGTCAATTTGACATCCACAGAATCACAAAATTGTACAATAAGAAGGATGTGCAGATGATTGCATATTCACTGGCAAAGAGCCCAGGCCTCTGTACACACATCTTTGGGAGGATATCCAACCTACTCTACTGGGAAAGTCATGCTTTCCTGCTTTGCTGGATTTGTTCAAATCCAAGAAAGATTTGTCTTTCAAGATAGCACATACATGCTTGCATAAAACTGACTTCTTTATTGTTCTACACTTATCAAATATCTACTCTCAAAACACTTGCAGTAGATCCTTTGTATGACACAGCCATTTCATGTAACATTGATGTGAATTTAAACAGTTAATGTCCACTTGGGGCCACTGTCATTGTAGGAGAGCACCTTCTCCCCATGTCTGTGTAGGTTTTCTCCAGGTTCCTCCTGCACTCCAGGGCTGTATGTGCAAACTTTTCTACATTGTCCAAGTCAGCAGTGGGCATCTGAACCCTGTACCTTGGAAAGCTACCCTGTGAAGGGTGGGTTCCTGCCACACCCCTTGCATTACCAGGATAGCCTCTGAGAACCCCATTGCTGAAATGCTGTGAGTTGGAAAATGAATGAATTATTCTTTATTATAGATTATTTTTTAATATTACACGTGCTTAGAATATTTAAAAGTTTGGCCAGGCACGGTGGCTTGTGCCTGTAAGCTTGAGCCTATGAAGCGGCCAGGGCTAGGGATCGCAGTTCGAGTCCTGCCTGGGGCCCATAGTGAGACCTAGTTCCAAAAAAAATAGCTGGGCATGGTGGCATGTGCCTGTAATCCCAGCTACCTGGGAAGCTGAGGCTGGGGATTGCTTGAGTCTGTGATACCCCGGGCAACGAGAGCCTGCAGTCCCACGGGCAAAAATGGTGAGACCTAGTCTCAAAAAAAAAAAAAAAAAAAGAGTATTTAAAAGTTTGATTATACTTTGGTGACAGTAAATATGCCCTACCAACTTAAGTCTTGCTTGTATCATATAGCATGTGTTAAAACTGGTCTTCTTATACATCATCTGCTCCATTTGCAAGATAGCATTTGGGGTGGATGACTTGGAAGATGTGCTCCAGCGAGTGACTCAGCCAGCATGTAAGCCAGCCTTGGCTCACACCACAAGTGAGAAGCGAAGATACTGAAGATTTCTCATGTTAAAAAAATAAATAAATAAAACGTCAGGCTATGATGGTAGGGATGTTTGAAAGCACTCACAATATCAAACAGCATCGATTCACAAACATGTGAAGATGCAACCAGGCCCAAGCCCAAGCCCTGGCCCCAGACAGGAAAGCAGCA
Source organism: Uropsilus gracilis (assembly GCA_004024945.1). Taxonomy (NCBI): domain Eukaryota; kingdom Metazoa; phylum Chordata; class Mammalia; order Eulipotyphla; family Talpidae; genus Uropsilus; species Uropsilus gracilis. The sequence continues at coordinate 31,382 of PVHY01010857.1, forward strand.
TTTCCCTGAGCCACTTCCCTGCTTGGCTTTTATCTGGAACATCCTGTGAGTGCTGCAAAGAGCTGTGCTTCCTCTTGGTTGTTGTTGGAAAGTAGAGAGGCAGCAGTGGCTCTCACAAAAGAGTGACTGACAGACTTCACAGTACAAGCACATACATTTAGAGAAAAAGAACTTTCTCAGGCAGAGTGCAGAAAATGGAGAATTAATTTCTTCCTCTCTCCCTTCCCTTTCTGCTTCCATTTTCTCTCTTGAAGATACAAATGAAGACAAGAGATCTATTATATGAGTTACAAAGAACACAAAATTACCAGAAAAAAAATCTTATTATTATCTTATTATTTCCTGTTTTATGCCACAACTGGCTAAAGCAACTAATTTTGCTCACTTGAAAATATAAAGTCATTGTTGCATACAAAGCAACCACCATCGCAACTGAAGTGATAACATACTTATCACAATTTCCAGCTTTTCCCCTTTGAAAAACTCGAAAGGACAGAAAAACATACCACAAGCTTTTCCTCCCTCCCTTGACCTCTCTTTCTTCTAAAAAATGTGGGTATCAGCATGGCAAATAATCTAATGAAGAACTCTGTCTCTAAACTCCAAGTCAATAGCCAAATGCAAGTGGCATCTGAGAGGACACCACTTGAGCATTCCAGCCACACTTGCCAATGCTCACACTGGTGAGAGAGCACCACAGGAGAAAAGCTCCTGGCCACCAGCCAGCTTATGCAGGATCACAATCCTCTCTGTACATCTGCCTCGAGTAAACATCAGCACCCACACAGGAGGGCTGTCCCACCTGACTCCTCCCACCTCAGGTATCAGTCCCAAGTCCCACACTGTCACCTGTACACAGGACAACTGGCTACAAATTCAGAGAATTCCCACCTTCTCCTTAAGGTCCACTGTTTGCTAGAATGACTCAAAAGAACTCAAGGAAGCACTTTGATTCAAATATGTTTCAATGAAATATTCTTTATCTGCTCTACAGATTCCATGCATTCCAAATCCCTATCAACATGTTTTATATAGCTTATTAAGATATAATTATAGATCTTATTAAGGAAATTCTAAAATACACCATACAGAATAAAGATGCAAACATGCCAGGAAATTTGTGAAGACATCCATGAGAGAACTTACAGCATTATCTCTCAAGACTCATGAAAAGTAGTGGTAATTGAGATAGCATGAAACAAACTGGAGAGATGAACGTCAGGAAAGAGCTGCAACAGACCCATGTTGACAGGATTTGGGATCCATCAGCAGCAAGGTGCCATATTAGTGAGCAAACTAGGGACTATTCAATAAATGGTAGCAAAAATGTTTATGCACATGATAGAAGAAAATAAAGTTATTTATATAACAAGATGTCAGAACCAAACCGATGTATTAAAAACTTAAATGTCAAAAATAAAATTTAAGCTAGGGATCGCGGTTCGAATCCCGCCTGGGGCCCATAGCGCGACCTAGTTCCAAAAAAATAGCTGGGCGTGGTGGCACGCGCCTGTCATCCCAGCTACCTGGGAAGCTGAGGCTGGGGATTGCTTGAGTCTGTGGTACCCCGGGCAACGAAAGCCTGCGGTTCCACGGGCAAAAATAGCGAGACCTAGTCAAAAAAAACAAAATAATTAATTTAATTAATTAATTAATTTAAAAAACTTAAAAACTATCAGAAAGTAGATGAAAATATTTTAGACCCACAAGAAATGAAGAATTTTTTAATGTAAGCAATACAAGAAAAGCCCTAAATATAAGAGAATGATAATTTTGATATTAAAATTAGAGATTTTATATTCATCAAAAAATACAAGAAAATAAAGACAACATGGTAAAAAGGAGAACATATCTATAATCAAACAACTGGATAATTAGTATGAGGAGTATATAAAGAAGTCCAAATCATTAAAAAAAAAAACAAAACAGAAATGTGGACAAAGGACAAAAAGCAGGCATTTTAAGATGAGACAACACACATGTGGAGACATGCCAACTCTCATTAATCATCAAAAAAAAAAAAAAACAATGAAAACTATAATAACGTAACTTCTACCCTTATTCCATCTGAGAGTACCAAATATTAGAGAAGCTGCTGATTGCAGAACCTCCCATTCACTGGTACAATTCAGGTGGTGACAACCTAACTGCTTTATAAGAAACAAAAATTTATATCTCACAGTTTTGGAGGCTGAAATTCAAAGTTCAGGGTGCCAGAATAGCTGGGTGCTGGTGGACGTCCCCCTCCAAGGTGCTATTTTCTTACATCTTCACAGGGCAGAGAGATGAGAGTGGTCTCCAGGGTCTCATTTATAAGGCCACTATTCCACTCATGACATCGCCACTCTCAAAACCGAATCACCTCCTAATGCCATCACACTGGAGATTAGAACTTCAACCTATGAATTTTAGGGCGACACAAATATCCAATCCACTGTATATACCACTTTGGAAAATAACTGGTATTATTGTAGAGTTGAACATTCATAACAATTTTATTCCATGATTTAAACCCAAAAGAAAGTACTGCTTAAGTACAAGAAAAAGGAAGGAAAACCTGAAATCACAATCAAAAGAGGAATGAAGTAAATGCTGGTGTATTCACACAGCATGGCAAGATCAGACCATTTCATCTAGATTTGGAAGCTTGTATAGAGTATAAGTCTTTTAAGTAGAATTGAAAACAAGTGTTTTCAATGGAATATTCTTTAGCAACCAAAAAAAGACAAATTTATGTCATTTGCAGCAAGATGGATGTAGCTGAAAGGAATGATGCTGGCTGAAACTCATCAGAAGGAAAAAGGGGTAGCTTCATATGTGGAATATAGAGAAACCAGACAAAAGAATAAGAAATAGTAAGAGCTAAGAAGTTGACTATAGGAATGAAACACCCAGCAAAAGAGGAAGTAGGAGGAGAAGAAAGGGGAGAGGGATGAAACAGGGGAGAGAACACGAGGGAAAATGGCAATAAGTCACAGATGATATGCTGGTGGGAGAAATACGGGGACTACAACAGTGTAAAAAAGACATTAAAAACAAATAAATATAATAAAAACAATGTTTTAAGTAACATGTAGAAAGCATATTGATAAAATAAAATCATATAAAGTAAAAGAATAAAGGTAAAAAATAAAGAAATGTTACCTCAAAGGGAATGCAAGAGCAAGTGGGAACCACATGATATAGCTAGAGATGGCTAATGGCACTGGTCCTGGCCGTTGGATTGGATGGCAGCTTCATTGATACTTTATCAACAGTGAAAATGAAACATAAGTCAAGCTCTTGCATAGGCTGGCAGCGTTTGAATGTGTTATGAACCAAAGATTATTATTAATCTACCACTGTATAACAATTCAAGGTCCATTTTTAAAGGACAAAAAATAAAGTGCACAAAATATTGATAATAATTTCATATTAAAATTTGAGATTATTTCTGAAAATACAGGCTTGTCATGAGGGAGGGATGGAAAAATCAGGCTAAGTGTCTTATCAGGGAATGGGAGGTTAGGTTAACTGATTAATTCTTGACATTGATAGATATATTTCAGATTTGGCTAGTAACAAGCACAAAACAAAATTAAAAACCATAAAAAGAGAATCAAAAAAATTTTTTAAATAAGAATATAATTGTCACAACACATTTGTGAGGATTAAATGAGAATGAAACAGTACCTCAAGTATTATTTGCCCACTTAGAAAATAAAAATTAAGGTGTGTCATTTGAGATTATAAAATGGTTTTATAGTGTTCACAAATATTTCATTGGCTTTAAAAATTATATGAATAAATGACAATTGGTTGATACGAAAATCTGTCAAATAATTTGTAACTATTTAGTAGCTTCAGAGAGTTAATGGCTATATTCTTCTTTAACAGAATTTTCTTTAAGGACAAAAGTTAAGTCCAAGACTGGTAGGCTAGCAGGTACATTTTTTTTCCTACCTCTATCTCTTAACTCTCAAGATACTTTAAGTTATTTTGTTATTAAAACTTTGTGACTCAGACATTGCTACTCCTCCCACACATACATTTTTCTTTTTTTAAAGATGAAGAAACTGGGGCTCACAAGGTTAGGAAATCTTTCGGGTCACACTGCAAGCAGGTTGTGCTCCTAGAGTTCGAACAACTGACCCCGGAGAAACCACTGAATTAATTACGACACAACCATCACTGTTAGATATCTCGGTCCACCTGCGATGAGCTACTATATGGTACAAAACCCGTATTAGACCCTATAAAAGATAGGGTCTAATAGACCTTAGGACCTAAGCCAAACTATACCCACGTCCTGTTTTCGCCTACTTTTGAAAGATTTCTATTATAAAGTTTGCAACAGGAGCAAATCTCTGACCTGAAACTACTGGATAAAATCGCCGATCCTTTTCTGCCCTCTACTGGAAGATGTATGTAGATACACAAAAAGCCTCAGCCAATCACAGCAATAACCCATTATTAACCTGCAAGTTTGATCCTCTGAATCTCTGATAAATACTAGGGTTTGATTTTGTAACGATCCCATGATAAATTTAGTTAAATGAATAAACACCTTACAATTTAATCTTGCAGTATATAGGTCAGCACGTATCATGTTTACTGAAAATTACAAAATGTCATCATGTACCCAGTTCATTCATGATAAAGGGAAATAAAAGCTCTAACCTAAAATTTTCAGTTTAATCATTTTGTCTCAAGTACCTTTGCTTCTATTTGAAGGTCAGTTATAAGGTCAAGTCATGAAAGTGAAAGACTGAAATTTCTTATTTCCTACTCTGTTTAGCCTCTGTTGGTTGTGGCCACATTTTCCAAGATGTATGGGGCTGGTCAATCTTGAACAAACTCTCTGAAGAACAGCACTGCTTCAATAACGAGGTAAGTCATCATCTCCCTAGCTATTTCCTCAGAATGATAAAGCTGTTATTGATCCACTGCACATTTTAGCCTACACTCTTGAGATAAGTGAGGGGTTTTGTAGCAAAAGGGTAAAAGTCACTGTTTCATTCATTCATGGATGGCAGTCTTATAGCCGGGGGGTTATTTAGGCTTTCCACTGGAATGAAGTGTTGGAGTGCTTCTAAACTGAACTTCACTGTCTCGCTCCTCCAGGACAGGGGAAGGCTACCTACATCCTTGCAACATGGCAAGGCTCCACTTCTTTTTATGGCTGAATAACCCTCTAAATATAACCTTCTAAATAAATATGTGTATATGTGTTTATCTGTACATACAAAGGGCAGATTCTTGAATAACATCTTTCAGCATCATTTTGATAAGAAAACAGTTAATTCCTGTCAGGACCACTGACTGGCTGAAGTTCACATGTGGATTTTCTCTAGGAACTCTGGTTTCTTCACACTAGCATCACTGTTACATCTACATGGTCCCAGCCAGCGTGTGATTTGAACTCTGCAAGAGAAGGACGTCTACCCCCTGGGCTGCCAAGTAATGCCAGTCACCCACAACCCTGAGTTGGAATAAGTGGGTTGCGGGATAAATGAATGATGAATACCAATTACTGTCCAACCTTTGAAGAGTTTGGAGTCTTTACTACAAGTTTGGTGACATTTTGTGATCAAAAATATACCACAGGAACCTACTAATGACATTGAGGACTGTTGTAGGACAGAATCAAGTGTTGGCTGGAGGCATGGGGTAAAAGAATTCACCGGAGACAGGGTAGGGAACAGAACAGGAGGATGTATTGACTACACTGCTAAGGGAAGCAGTGAGCAAGACAGGAGGGGTCTACTGAACAGAGTGAGGGTCCCAAGGCTCTATTTATAGCCCAGGTATCATGACTGGTTCTTGGGTGGATCCTAATTGATAATCCAAATTTGCATCTTAACTAGGTCATCAGTTTAGTGGCCCAAGTTTCTAGAGTAATCCCATTCACTCCTTTTATCCATTAAAGCCTTCTAAACTTGCCTGCTGAGCAAAAAATAGTGGCTTAATTTTAGTTTAACAATGATACCAGGACAAGGTCTTCAACTCCACTATATCTATTCAACAAAAATCTGTAATTCCTAGTCAAAGTAATAGGCAAGAAAAATAAAAGACCTTCAAATCAAAAAGAAGTTATTGTCTTTGTTTGCAGATGACTATTACATAGAAAACTTAAACCCAAATAAGCTCATCATTATGAAATCAGGTAACAAAACAGGCAAAGCAAAGAACTAAATTTACAAATGGGAACAGCTGGCCCTTTAAATCCAGCCACTCATCAGGTTCATCCCAGCCTACACAAGCAGTAGCCAGTCCACACTAACCTTAAGAAGAAGCAAAAACAGATTTACTCATTAAAGACAAAATAAACAAAAATTACTGAATATACAATGACCCCCTTTGATTATCTTACCAACCAGTTCAGTCTCTAGTCCAAAAACTGCACATGGGTCCTCAGCCATATGAGTCCACAAAATGGCGACTGTCCCATCTTCAAGACAAATGAGGAAAACAAGATGGCATCATTGATTCTCCTTCAAAAGTGGAAGATTCAAATCCAATGAAGAAACCAAGATGGTGTTGTTGATCCTCCTCCAAAAGACACAGTTTCTGCATTCTTTCAGCCTCAACTTTAAAGTAGCCCAAAACCAACAAGACTCGCTTGATATAACAGCAGCAACCACTTCAGATGCCTCGCAATGAGAACAACAGTGTAAATTCTCTTCAGGCCTCCAGACAATTCTCAAATTTCAAAGTTTCAAAGTTAAAACAAGTTTTCAGCTTCCAGATTGGCACTGAGCCGAGCAGGGATGGAGGTGGGAACTGAGGGCCAGCAGTCACTGCCATGGCCTAGGTCACTGGTGGAGGTGGGGGGGGCAAGAGTGAGTCCTAGGAAAAAAGAATATAGTTCCAGAAAAAGAAAAGACCAGTAGGCCAAACATGGACCAACAACTAGTAGCAAGAGGAGTTGGAGTGACAAGAGGGGGGAAATGGGGAAAGGGGGAACTGGGGTGGGGAAAAAGGGGTACAATACAAACACGACCAATATTGTATGATAATTACAAATTTTTTTTTAAATTTAAGAATTTTCAATATCACGTTTCCAAGTCAGCTTACACAGTCACAAGTTTCTTCAACATACTTCCCCAGGCTTCTCCCTGCCCAGAGTGGGGATGGAAGCCCACAGTGTGGCTTCCTTCCCTGCCCTGCTGCTGCACATGGCAGTAGCAGCTTTAAGGCTTCCCTTGCTGCTCCTCTGCTCTCTCCTCCCCAGCTTTCTCTCTCCTTCTCTCTTCTCCTCCTTAAATCCCCTCACTGTCCCTGTTCCTTTTGAGAGAAGATTTGGCTTCCCTTCTCCAAGGTTCTGCCCACCAGGGCACAATGGCTGCTATTCTAATGCACCATTACCATGCTGTGACCATGGCCCCCCACAGCACCCCTATCAATAAGTACCTAATTCAAGAATGTTTCAAAATATGGGATCAATGTACAAAAAGCAGTTTCGTTTGATTTTCTAACTCGAAACTTTTTTTACATAAAAAGCAGCCCTTAAAACTTTTTAAAGTATGATTGATATATCGATGTTAAAAGAGAAGATGGAATTACATTAAATACTCAGTTAAAGAAAAGAAAGCGTTATGAGACAGAATCAGGTGTAGGCCAGAGGTATGGGGTTGGGGTTGAAAAAATCCACCAGAAACAGGGTGCAGGACAGAACAGGGGCATTTATTGAAATCCACTACTAAAGGAAACGGCGGGAGACAGGAGGTTTCTTGAGCAGAGGAGTTCCCCAGTCTATGTACATCCCACTTATCATGAATTGGTTCTTGGGTAGGTCCTGACTGATGATCCAAATTTGCACAGTGGGTCATCAGCCTTGTGGCCCAAGTTCTCATTTACTCCCTTTATTCATTCAAGCCTCCTAAATTTGCCTGCTGGGTTAATGTTTGTTTAACAGTGATACCACCACAGAAAGCAGGAAAGGGAAAGACAAAACACAGAAACAAAGACTAAGCACTGGTGAAGTTTAGATGATGGAGTTCAGTGAAGGAGTTCTTGGTTCCCTCTGAGAAAGAATTTAGCAGAAGTTCCCATTTATCAGCATACAGCAAGTTTATTGAGAAAGGGGGAAAAAAGGAGAAACATCTACATAGATGCAGACAGGCAGGAGAGCTGTAGTTTTGGAAGCAACTAAGAGATGCCTGCATAGACACAGGGGGCAGTCTTAAAAAACAAGCACTATGCATGCCAGGGGAAGGGGTGTTCTTTTATAATGTTCTTGAATGGAAAGGACATAAAAACACTAACTTCGAAGAACACCTGCATTTCTATGTTTATGGCAGCACTATTCACAATAGCCAGGATATGGGAAGAGCCCAGATGCCCCCAGACAGACAAATGGATCAAAAAGGTGTGCATTTACACAGTGGAATATAAGCCAGGAATGGTGGCCCATGCCTGTAAGCTTCAGCCTATGAAGCAGCTGGGGCTAGGATCGCGGTTCAAGTTCCGCTTGGGGCAACACAGTGAGCCCTAGTCCCAAAAAATAGCTGTGTGTGGTGGCATGCTCCTGTAATCCCAGCTACCTGGGAAGCTGAGGCTGGGGATTGTTTGAATCCATGGTACCCAGGGAAACGTGAGCCTGTGGTTCCATGGGCAAATAGTGAGAACTAGTCTCCCAAAAAACATACACAATGGAATATTACTCAGCCATCAAAAAAGACGACCACATACGGTCTGTGGCAACATGTATAGAGCTGCAAGGGATGCGGCTAGCTGAAATTAGTCAGAAGGAAAAAGATAAGTACTGATGGCTTACTTATATATGGAATATAGAGATACCAAACAAAAGGTAAAGAAAAAGGTCAAAATTAGCGAGCTGACCACAGAACTGAAGCAAACAGAAAGAGGGGGAGGGAGGGAGCAAATGAAGAAGGAATAAATATAAGGGAATATGGTGATGGTTCATGGGTGATATGGTGGAAGGGAAAAATACGGAGACTACAACAATGCAAGAAAAAATTTTAATTAAAAAATGTTCTTTGATGGAATTATTGTGGAAATTATTGCCTTGGGGTAAGATTGGGTTGGACTTCTAAGGTTGCACTCCCACTTGAAAATTCAATACCCTATTTTTCTTAAATAATAACACAGAATTAATATCTTAAATCTTGAAAGGTTTTCAATTTTTAGCCATTCACAGTAGCATGTGCCTGTAATCCCAGCTACTTGGGAGGTTGAGGCGAGGAATCACTTGAGTCTGCAGGTTCTGTTGTGAACCCCGGGGCAACATAGCAAGACCTAGTCTCAATAAATATATTAATTAATTAATTAATTAATTTAATTAACTTTAAAATTTTATCCAGCAAGTTCTGCCACCTTCACTGGTTCTACTTAAATCTTAAATGACTAAAAAAAAAAAAAAATCTGTAAGCATTTCATTCACTCTTTTTAAAAAGGGTTATTTATTTTAAATATTTTTTTCTAATTTTCATACAATATTGGTTATATTTGTATAGTTATTGTTCCCCTAGGTATGGCCCTCCCTTCAATATTGTACCCCTACACTCCCACCCCGCACCTCCTTTACCCACCTCTAGTCACTCCAACTCCTCTCTTGCTGCAAGTCATTGGTTGATGCTTGGCCCATGGGTCTCTCCTTTTTTCTGAGCAAAGTCCTTTTTCCTGGGTGAGGACCTGTACTCTGAGGACACAGCAGACCAGACTGCTCAGATCTCCAGGAGTAATTGAGGTGGACAGCCAGGTCGAGCATGTCAGGAACCTCTAGCAGGGCAGGTTTATGGCATGGTTCTCCAGGCACTCTTATTATGGTACTTCCTATGAAGGAGACTATCTCCTTAAAAAGGGGTTTTTAAAGGGAAAAGTCAGGGGGAAAGTTCTAAAAGGAAATATATCAAAATGTCAATACTGATTACTCTTGATAGTAGGATTCTAGGGAACTTGTTTTTTGTTACCATTTTCCATAAATCTAGGTTCTTTTCTAATAGCAAGTCACTTATATTTTGTTGCTGCTATTGTTTTGTTTTCATCACATTTAGCATACAAACATGGTCATAGACATTGAGAACCGGTTTGGGAAGTAGATACATTTTAGCCAAGAAAAAGCATGTATATAGTTACATGACCTATAATCTTCAACGTATTATAAAGAACAATCAGAAATATTTTTATTTTAATGCTGTGAATTGTAGACAATACAGATATAATTTAAGCCTTATGTACTTATGCATAGATCAATACACACTGATGATTATAATTGCCATGTATTAAACTAAATTGTCTGGATGGGAAAAAAAAAAAGCATGAGTACCAAGTTAGAGTTTATGAAAGGGAATAATGCTAAAAGATGAAAATGCTCTCTCAAACATAAAAGTTACTCCTGTATATTCATATGTACCTCCTATTCCTCTTCCTGGAAGCTTCTTTCATAGAGCATCTTACCCTTTCCCTTGTTTCTTCCCCTTATACTTTGCTAACTTGCAGTAAACAAGTACTTGTACATACCCTTACAGATGATATTTTACACATATTGCATAATTAAGAGGACCATTTCACATACAAATAAGACCGGCAAAGCAGTGGAACTGATACCAGCAAAGCAGTGGAACTGATACAGGGTGGAAGCCACCAACCGCTGCAGGGGAGCCGACAGGAGCTGTGGTGGGTTCTCCACATGTTGCACCACCACAGGCCTGCTCTGACTGTTGCTCCTCAACACCCAGCAACCAAACTTTTATATGGACTTCCTGGTCTGGAAAATGGACCAATCAAGTGTGAGTTTTGGGTTGATTTAGTGCTAAATGGTCCAATCTGCCATAGGATTGAAAAATGGTCCAATCAGACTCATAGGTGAAAGAGGATATAAGCCAGGGTTGGAGGGAGATGGGAGTCAGTTCCAGTCCCTCAGAGAGACTGTTTCAGCCCCTGAGGAAAGAAAAAGCCTCCATTCCTGGTCATTGAAGAAAGAAGGACCAGCAGCTGTCCTTGGAAAAAGAAAGAAAAAAAGAAGCAGCAGCCAGCACCCAACTCCAAGGAAGGAAGAAAAACCAAGACTGAGGAAAGAAGAGAAACTGAAGAGCTCTGTCAGAGACTGGGTTTTCGATTCTGTTTGACATCACCTGAGAGGACTACCAAAGGTCCTGGGCCTGGTGTCTCAAATTGCTGTACAGTCCAACAACTTACAAGGAGCTACTAACATTCGGTGTTTCAGACACTGCCTCTGGACAACCAGGACTGCCCAGCACTCCTGGTAACTAATTCTGATCTTCCAGTACTCCTGGTGACAGATGACTGGCATTTCACTTGTCTGGTGGACACTATCTGGGTGAGCTAACCGCCCTCTTGTGGCTTTATTAAGCTCTTTGTTTCCTGTTTGTAAAACAAATCCCGTGGGTATTGTTTCTTGATCCTGAGATCTCCTGCAATTGTGTGCACAGGTGAGAACCCACAGATAATGATCTATTCTCTCATGGGCCCTATTCACTGATCAGCTATAGCCCCCTATGATTGCTATAGTGCTACAGCCCTTGCTACCCATCCTTGTCCTCTCCCTCTTTTGGATCTGGTTTCAGAACCACTTCAGTAATATTCCAACCTGATATCTGTAAGTTCTAATGGAACTCAATTAAGTCAATGTATTTAAAAGTTAGAAATCACCTTGTTGGCCCCTTTCTGGTGCATACCATTTCACAATTCACAAGTCATTTTATATATTAGGTGTTTAAGGCTGGGCACGGTGGCTCGTGCTTGTAAGCTTCAGCCTATGAAGCGGCTGGGGCTAGGGATCGCAGTTCGAGTCCTGCCTGGGGCCTGTAGCGAGACCTAGTTCCAAAAAAAAATAGCTGGGCGTGGTGGCGCGCGCCTGTAATCCCAGCTACCTGGGAAGCTGAGGCTGGGGATTGCTTGAGTCTGTGGTACCCCAGACGAGAGCCTGCAGTTCCACAGGCAAAAATAGCAAGACCTAGTCTCAAAAAAAAAAAAAAATTAGGTGTTTAATCCAAAGGAATTCCAATTTTTCAAAAAATTCTACCTAGGGCTTAAAACTTGGGGCCACCAACCAAAGGAAATAAATGACCGCTTTCCAGCAGGAGAGACCTAAATTGCTACCAAGAGAGGGGAGAAAATATCTCTCCTCAGGTAAAGAGGGAAGATCTGGTGGACACTATTTCTTTCAAGAAACAAGAAAGACACTTGGATATTTCCCAGGTAGTAGAGAAATAATCTAGTTCTGAATGTAGCAGATCTCTACTATTTATCTTTTCTGCAGATTATATCTACAAAAGAAGCCAATCATCCATCTCTTATGCACCAAAAGCTGGTGGCATCCAATTTTATTTATTACAGATAGTTTGTGGCAATAGCAAAGGCTCTCCAGTGAACAGAAAATAATCTGAGGAAGCAAAGACAGGCTGACAACATGTTCCCCAATGTATGAAGAAGTATCTTCCCATAAGTTTTCATTTCATCCTTTATTTGGTCTTGAGATCTCTTTTCATAACACAGAACTATCCAACATTTATTTATGACACTGGATCCACTACTATTTTAGTTTACACTTTTAAAGTTTGCTTAGCTCCTTCCCATTTGTTTAAAAGCAAACATATATACAATTAAATTTCAAAAAAGGGTTTTAACAAGAAAACATGACAGAGCATATCAGGCAAAAAAAAAAAACTTAACAAAAGGAAAAGAAAGCAACTAAGTTGGCTAAAGGAAAGCCATCTAACAAGAGTGATTGCCATGAAAGGAGCCTCACTCTGTCTCTTGACCCTGCTCAGCCACATAAAATTGGTTCTTGGGCCTGTAACACTTCCTGATGGAGAGAAGGGGCTGGGGGGGGGGGGGGGGGGGGGGGGGGGGGGGGGGAGGAAGAGCTCATAGACTCTGTGAAGGGCCCACTGTCTCTCTGAGCTTCTCTTTTCCCTATCAGTCTCACAACACATTCCTTTGCTGTTCTTAAGTGGGTACTCTGTGGTCCACAGACAAGCTCCCCGTTTTCCATATTTCAGATTCCACAGAGAAGGGGTAAGGGTTCTTCTGCTGCAGCACTATAAGAGCCACATTCAAGTCCTTTGTGCTGCATCAGCTGCTGGGAACCTGTTGGCCATGGGGAGCCAACACAAACTATTAGAGCTGATCCTGGTCTGTCTCTTCTCTGTGCAGATGTAACTACTATTCTTTTCAGTGCTGACTGTATTGTGTTTTCCTTGTTGACTCCAAACCAAGATACATCAGGAAGAAGTGTTTAGACTCCATTGCTGATAGGTGGCATAGAGCGGAGCCTTGACCCATGTGGTTAGAGTTCTCCTCTGGCATTTTAAGTGGTGCATGGTTTCCTGTTTAGCAGTAATGACAGAAGTAATCCCTCTGAAGGTGGCCAAAACACTGGGGGAAGATGCCCTGGGCTCACACAACTTTGCAAAAACAAAGCAAAAAGCCACTCAAAAAATGGTGAGAACTAAAAAGACTCTTCTCCAAAGAGGAAATACAAATGGCCAATAGGCATATGAGAAAATGCTTGACATCACTAATAATCAGGAAAACGCAAATCAAAGTCACAATGAGATACCGTCTTACACCAGTAAGAATGACACATACTAAAAAAGGGAGTAACAAGTACTGGTATTGATGTGGACAGAAAGGAACACTACACTGACAGTGGGGATGCAAACTGGCCCAGCCTTTATAGAAAGCTGTGTGGAGGACCCTCAAACAACTGAAAATGAAGCTACCATTCAATCCAGCAATCCCACTTCTGGGAATCTATCCAAAAGGCACCAAAACACAAACTCAAAAAGACACCTGTACTGCAGCACTATATACAATAGCCAGGATATGGAAACAATCCAAATGCTCCAAAACTGAAAAATGATTGAAAAAGATGTGGTATGTTTACACAATGGACTATTATTCTGCAATCAAAACTGACAAATATGAAGCATTTCTTATAACATGGATTGTCCTAGAGGGAATCATATTAGCAGAAAAAAGTCACAAAGTAAAAGAAACCATATGGCCTCACCAAAAGATGGGATATAGGAATAACAAACAAAAGGACAAGAAAAAGTCTAAAGCCGGGCACGGTGGCTCGTGCTTGTAAGCTTCAGCCTAAGAAGCAGCAGGGGCTAGGGATCGCGGTTCGAGTCCCGCCTGGGGCCCGTATAGTGAGACCTAGTTCCAAAAAAAAAAAAAAAAAGAAAAAGAAAAAGTCTAAATAAGCTGACAACAAAACTGGGCAAGCAGCTAGAGAAGGGGTGGGAGGAGGAGGAGGAAGAAATAAGGGAAGGATGAGCACAAGAAGATCAGAATGAGGGCTCATGGGTGATGGGAGGGAGAGTCCTGAGAAATGCAATGATGTAATATAAACACATATAAGTTTAAATATGTAAACAACAAAATGATAAATAATACATATATATAAGTAATCCTTCTGTATTTCATCTATTTGAAGAACTCTTCTAAATAACAGCAGTTCTCAAAGTGTGGCCCATGGATCACTAAGGGTTTCTGAAACCCTTCTATGAGGTCTACAGTGCCAAAACTACTTTTGTAATAATACTAAGAAGCTGCCCTTTTGGCTATGTCAAAATTGTAATGATGGTGCAAAATAGAAAGTGACAGAACTGTAGGCACTCTAATACTAATCAAGGCAGTGATATCAAGTGCACAAGCAGTCCTTGTATTCTTCACACTGTGCACTCAGGGTAAACAGACTACAGGCTGGTCAAGACATGTAGAAAAGTTTCTAATTCTTCCAAATTATGGACATATATTCAAACATAGACTGAAGGGAGACCATGTAATGCATACACTGCAGAGTAATCTACTATTCCTACAGTCTTTGACTATACCTAATTACATCAAACTGCCTGAAATTACACAAGCTACAAGAGGCTAATCAAAAACATTAAGGAAAAAAGTGCCCCAACTACTCACATTGAGAATACAATCTGCTGAATTTCATGTAAGATGAATGAATAAGAGCAACAACAACAAAAGAAATGCTCTAAATTTACCAGAGCAATTACCGTGCAGAGACTTTGTTATCGTATGTCCTGAGGTTTCTTACATGATCAGTTTCACAGAGACAAACATTTTATTTATTTTTTTTGAGACAAACATTTTAGACAGTAAAAATCACCAAAAGTTTCTTCTTGTGAATTGATTCCCATGTTCCCCCCAATTATTCTGTGCCAAGAACACACTGATAACAACCTTTACTAGTAGTGGGTGAAATACAAAGTACTTTCCCATTAAATTCTATTTTGATTGCAACAAAATATTTGCAGTCATATTTTTATTACTACACAAACATGTCAACCCAATATGTCTCTTTTGATATTTATAATGTAATTTAGGTACAACTTTGGTCTAAAACACCAGACTACATAGAAGGCTTCTTGCACAACATTTTAACTCTTTACAGGAATTAAAATCATATAAATCTAAAGTTGACTCTAATATATTAAGACACATATGTTAAGCTCAAAAGAAGCCACTAAGGGTCAGGCATGGTGGCGCATGACTGTAGGTGGCAGCCTAAGAAGCCAGGGCCAGGGATCACGGTTCAATCCTGCCAGGGGCATGTAGCGAGACCTAGTGCTAAAAAATAGCTGGGCATGGTGGTTCATGCCTGTAATCCCAGCTACCTGGGAAGCTGAGGCTGGGGATTGCTTGAGTCTGTGGTACCCCAGGCAACTTAGCCTGTGGTTCCACGGGCAGAAATAGCAAGACCTAGCCTCAAAAAAAATAAAAGAAGCCACTAAGAAAATAACTCCAGAACTAGGGGAAAATATCGCTAAAATGACTATTATAGTCCTACATCAGAAAATATTCACTTGATGCAAAAGAAATCCATAAGAAAAGATAAGGCAGACCAAAAAAAAAAAAAAAAAAAAAAAAAAAAAAAAAAAAAAAAAAAAAAAAAAAAAAAAAAAAAAAAAAAAAAAAAAAAAAAAAAAAAAAAAAAAAAAAAAAAAAAAAAAAAAACCTAAAATGCAGACAAATTCAATTATATCAGTAATACTGAAAATTAATGTTTTAAAAATCCAACCAAAAGGTAGAGATTACTAGATCTGATTTAAAAAAGAACAAGATCCAACTGCATTTTGTCTACAGGAGACACACTTTTGATTTAATAGCACAAATCACACAAGCAGCAACTGCAGGAAGATAGAACAGCTAAGCAGAAAAAATGAACTTTAAAAGAGACTGCAATGATAAAAGTGTCAACACAGTTGGAAGACAGAACGTTTATGAAATATATGCACCTAATAACAGTGAGCCAGTATACTTGTGGCAAAAACTGATGCAAAGAGAGAAATGGCCAACACAACTAAAATCTTTAACCTCACTTTCACTTAGGCATGGAATAGACTCTGAAAGGTAACATGACTGCAACAATACTATTTTACCAATCAAAAATTGTCCCTCTTCCACTTTTATCTGTGTAAGTGGGATTACACCCATTTGCAACTGCTAACTTCTGGATATAAAACAATGTTTTATATATATAATATATATGTAATCAGTAGGAAAAAAATTTTTTTTCCAGTAAGGAAAATAAAACCTTAAGTCACGTATCTGGCAGCTAACATCCAATTAATCAATGAGTTCTATGTTTTCTTTC
Organism: Uropsilus gracilis; assembly: GCA_004024945.1. Lineage (NCBI taxonomy): Eukaryota > Metazoa > Chordata > Mammalia > Eulipotyphla > Talpidae > Uropsilus > Uropsilus gracilis. Next base: position 47,970 of record PVHY01010857.1, read on the forward strand.
AATGTAAAGGAAAAAAAGAGAAAGGTGGAGGGAGGGACAATTTTTGATTGATAAAAGAGTATCAGTGCAGTCATGTTACCTTTCAGAGTCCATTCCATGCCTAAGTGAAAGTGAGGTTAAAGATTTTAATTGTTGCATTGGACATTTCTTTCTTTGCATCAGTTTTTGCCGCAAGTATTCTGGCTCACTGTTATTAGGTGCATATCCAAAATCTAATCACTTTTCCTACACCCACCAGCTCATGCTGTAATTATGGAACAACATCAACAGGATCCTCTTTCCTTCCCTGGCTCCCCATCTTGTCTAGCTCTATACAGCAACCAAAGAACCTTCTAAAGCAAATTAAATCATGCTATTCCTCAACTTTGGATTTATTCTGTCTAGTAAATTTTATATGAAATTCAACTCCAATCCAATGTGACTGGTGTCCTTATAAAAACAGACTGGGGCCGGGCACAGTAGCACGTGCTTGTAAACAACTGCCTATGGTGTTGTGGCAGGGTCTAGGGATCGCAGTTCGAGTCTCGCCCGGGGCAACACAGGGAGACCTAGTTCAAAAAAAATAGCTGGGTGTGGTGGCACATGCCTGTCATTCCAGCTACCTTGGAAGCTGAGCCTGGAGATTGCTTGAGTCCGTGGTACCACGGGTAATGTGAGCCTGCAGTTCCCTGGGCAAAAAAAAAAAACAGATTGAGACAGACAGACAGGGGAAAAGCATCTGAGGACACAGTGAGAAAATGATCATCCATTAGTCAAGCAGAGTCCTCAGAAGAAATCAGGTCTTTTGACACCTTGATCTTGGGCTTCTAGCCTCCAGAACTGTGAAAAAATAGACTCCTGTTTAAGAAAAAAAAAAAAAGTAGTAAAATCCAAATCTTTCTAAGTTCTCTTTCCAGCTGTTTCTACTCCTCTGGTCATGGCTCTGTCTACACTGATCTCTTTGCTGTCCTCAAAGCTATTAAACCAAACTAATATTGCAACTTTTTAAAATAACATTAATACACAAATACATGAAAGTGAGAAAGAGTATGTTTTATTATAAAGTGTCATGTGTAATTTGTATAAAGTATAAATTACTGATTGTAGGATTATGGAAAACTTCCTTTTTATTGCAAAAACAATTTCTAATATATGCATTACTTATATTTTTACGTATTACTTTATGTAATAAAGCACATGGAGACCTGTATACAACCTCTTACACCCAGTGTCAGTGTGGTGACAGTATTTAACTATACACAAACTCTGGACATAAACCATGGTGTCACACAAATCAAACCACAAGAAAAAGCAAAACCAAAAACTGTCTATAGAAAAAGATGGCATTTACCAACATTCCCTACAGAAACTTTGTCATTTCAGTTGTCATAATAAATAATTTCATTCAATGAGTTATTAGCATATCAGCATTGGATAATATGAGGATCAAAAGGTTAAATAAACTGAAGTTACAGGGCAAGAAGTGATGTCCAAGTGTACCTAGCTTGAAAGGTCACGTTTTAAATACTTTTGTAGCTATGGCCTCACCATGCACAACAGTGCAAAAGTGAACCCACCCACTTTTTTTTAGGTATCCAGTAAAAGGCAAGGGGTATCACATACTTAGAAAAGCTATAATTTTATATAAATTAGAGGCATGTTACATGAAAAACGAAACTACCGGGTTTCGGGTGGCAGGGTCTGGGCTGAGAGGTGGCTGGCACCATGTCCCTCTGCGAAAGGTGGCAAGAAACAGTTCCTGAAGCAGCCCAAAAAGTAGGCCAATGAGATGAACAAGGACGATAAGATATTCAAGCAAACAGAAAGAGGAGCAGAAGAAACTCAGTGAAGGAGTCGGGGAAAGGTGGAATTAAGAAATATGGCAAAAAGCATGCCCAGGACGTTGGTGGTCCTTAATTTCATTCCTGTTTCAACATCTAGATGCCCTGCCATTTTATCTTTTGCCACCAATAGCTAGAATGAATTATTTTGGAGCCTATTGTATATTAAGAATAAATTTTTGTAAAAAACAAACAAAAAAATTACCCACCTGTACATGGCTATAAGAAAACATAATACTTTGTAAGGAAATAAGCAAAGGGACTCTGGCTTTTATTTCGTTGTTTTGTGGTCTTTTCCAAACTTTTTAAAATGCATACACCAAAACAAACAAAAAAAACACTCTAAATTTTCATCTAACTGATAGGGCGTGCCTCCCCTCTCCCCCCCCCCCCATTGTCCTGTTTAAGATTGCAGATTTCAAGGACAGA
>PVHY01010858.1:0-50174 GCA_004024945.1 Uropsilus gracilis
GGTAGCTGGGATTACAGGCGTGCACCACCACACCCAGCTATTTTTTTTAGAACTAGGTCTCACTATGTTGCCCCGGGATGAGTCTTGAATTGCAATCCCCAGTCTCAGCCGTGCTCCATAGGTTGGCAGTTATAGGCACATACCACCGTGTCTGTCTCAATTTCATATAGTCTAAATTTTTGCCTTAATTAGGTTTCCAAAATCAAATAACATGAAAGAATATTTTTATTTTTAATTACATTTTGCATTTGTTATCACTTAGATTTCTTTTTAATTATTCATATTTTTGTATTTCACTAATCATACCTTATTATCCTTAGAGCTAGGTATTTCAATGTGCTATATGCTAATTTAAAACTATAGTTATGATATAAAATATATTTTCAAGTCCTTTTTTATATTTTTCTTTTTAAAATTCATAGAAAACTTGTAATTATAATCAATGCATCTGTTATTCATTACTTTTTCATTTGCCTTCAGCATTTTATTTTTAATATTCTGTTTCCTTTGAAAAGCTTTACATTTTGTAAATATTGCCCATCTCTATTAGCTGATATGTTTGTATGTTGTAGAGGTAGAAATCCTTGTTTATTTTTCAAATGGATGTGTCTCAGGAAAATCAATCAACTGGGATCTGTTTCTGGATATGTTCTCATAAAAATGTGCTCAGAGACTAGAGCATTTCCTTACAAAGAAAAATATCCTCTCCCAAATTTCATTAAATAAATTTCTGAATCTATTGATATGATCACATAATTTTTTCCTCTATTTTTATCTTAATGCAATGGCATATGTAAATTTCCTTAGTTAAAGTAGTCTTGGATTCTAAGGACAAAGATTCTACTAGTTATTCAGTATTTACTACACTATTAAAATACATTAATGGCCGGGCACAGTGGCTCGTGCTTGTAAGCTTCAGCCTATGAAGCGGCCGGGGCTTAGGGATCGCGGTTCGAGCCCCGCCTGGGGCCCATAGTGAGACCTAGGTCCAAAAAAATAGCTGGGCGTGGTGGTGCGCGCCTGTCATCCCAGCTACCTGGGAAGCTGAGGCTGGGGATTGCTTGAGTCTGTGGTACCCCGGGCAACGAGAGCCTGAGGTTCCACGGGCAAAAATAGCGAGACCTAATCTCAAAAAAAAAAAAAAAAAAAAAATACATTCATGAACAAGAATAATTTTATTTTATTTTTTGTGCTGTGTATGACTTTGTAATTGAGAGTATACATTCCTCATTTAATTAGTTGTGGAAAATGTGCATCATATTTTATATAGGATTTAATAAAAAGTATTTTTCTCATGTTTGTCAGAAAAAAACTAAATACTTATTCTCTTATTCAGTATCATTCATTAGATTTTTGATTTTTTAGTCAACTCTGTTAAATTCTAATTTATTTTAAAATGAAACTATTCACTGGTATCAAATTGTCCATATATTTCTTTCCCTATGTCTCAGATCAGGCCTCTAATATCACTGTTGCTGATAATGATATCACTTTGCAGTTGCAATGACTCTGCCAGAATTTCTGAGATGTCTACAACTTACCCTTCCTTCTTAGACACTATCTCCTTTTATTTTCCTTTAGATGGTGATTGAACAGCATTTTTAATAAAACTTGAACTAAACAAGTGCCAACAAAGGAGGTCTTTTGAGTATAAACATAAAGTTCTTTTGAAACCCTAGGTTATTACTTAGTTTGAAAAATGGACACTAATAAAAGGGTACATAGGACAGTTTATGAAGTTTAAGTATTACATAGAGACAGTCATGTCTCTCTTGATCCTAATTCTAGTTGTTATTTAAAGTTAGAATGTATCAGCAACCTCTGAAACTGTTGTATTTCACTAGAATTTAAACTGCTTAGTGTAGTATGCTCTAAATTTTCATGTGCTTATGACTGAATGTTCTGCTTTTCTAATATTACTGTTTCTGTCAGGTTTTTTTTGCCTATCATATATTTCAAAATGTTAGGGTTTCTGTTAGAGGCTAATATCATTTATGATAGCTTCTACTTTACTGAGACAACAAATAATATATGAATTCTTTTATTAATTTCCTAAATTGAAATGTTCAAAATATATATGTTCTTGTTTAGATGGGCTTATGTATGCATATGTATATACATACATACATGCACCTGTGTGAATTACCTATAATTTAGCAAGTCTTATTCCAATTTTCAATAAGACAAAATTTTGGCTATTTGCAATTAAAAAGCAAACATTTAGCTTACTGAGACACTTCCTCAATTTTGCAATGTCATAAAGGTAAGAGATCACATTTATTCAACCAGTACATATTAGTTTTAAAAATATGTTCAAAAATATATATAATAGCTTCATATAATCGATCTTAGCATCTATGTTCACTATCAGAAAAAATCTATTGGTCCAGAAAGTGCATAAAGTACATGTGCAGAAAAATAAAATTATATTTCTCACTTTTGTTTATGATTTTCTGTAACTTCTAAGACTTGTATATGTTTCCTTGTAAGATTCTGCAAGACAACAATTATTATAATTGCTCTTTTGCTAGAGCTAACTACAACTGTTTTTTTTTTTTTGTTGGCAACTTTAATTTTGGCAGCTAAAATGATTCAATACCAAGATAAAAGTAGAAATAATATGGATAGTTCACTGGCATAAAATAATGGTTACAAAAATTAAAAGACAGTGCTTCTACTCCATTTCTAATTTTCTATCCTTGTAAGAAGATATATGGGACTATTGTTAATGAGACAAGATTCTAAACTATGAGACACACTATACTGATGTATCATATATTCAAAGCAATTACAGAAACATTTAGGTAATGCATGTGGGAGGTAATGTGAAGCACATATCTCAAAGGTACTATAATAAATAGAGGGTATTTTCTCCTGTAAATTTGATCAAAGATAGGAATTTCCAGAAAATAGTTTCTCATGATTCATAGTCTAGTCGCAAAAAATGCCATGTCTGAATAGAATTTTACGGGTTTTGATTAAAAGTGCTTTTTAAAGAATTAGAAACACACTTAATTCCTTATTCGGGTCTCACAATAGACTTTCACTGCAAACCCACTGACATAAAAATGCTGTCCTCAAATATTTGTGACTTCTATGCAATGAAGGTGAGGATATGAAGAAACCAGGCTTTGAAAGATGAAATACCTTAATAACTAACCCTTAAGCATTGAAAGGCATAGAAATGTATGACTGGTAGTAGCTCAGATATAATATTTAGTAAGTGCTTGCTTTGTACTCACAATTTGAAGTGTTTCCGTTATTTTATCATTCTCATAGCAACCATATGAATGTAACTGCTTATTATCACCTCTATGAAACAAAGTTGTAGTAAGTGAGAGAACCAACATCTCTTAGTGCAATAAAGGAAGAGTTAGGCTTTGAGTCCAGGGTGACTGACTTGAGGAGGCTACATGAGATTCCACTCTCAGATTCCTAAGCCAAGAATAGGCAGATGAAAAACTCAGATAAGCATTAGAAGCAAAGGACATACCAGGCAGCTACAATGAGAAGACATAGTTAAACCTCAAGCATGCTGTGTACCAGGAACACAGATCCTCACTTGTCAAACAGACAACCACAGAAAAGGAAGAGAGACCTATGGACTCAACATAAATCAAGGCATCCCAGCATCCATTTATCTATGGAAGAAATTTTAAAAAGTAATAATAAAATAATAATAAGAAAGCAAAAAAAAAAAGCTTTAGAAGAGCCTTGAATTGATGTGCATGCTCTCCAATCATGCAATATTTATGTCTTTCTTGTCCTTGATCTCTATGAGGCTTACTGCCATAAAAAGAGGGCACATAAACCTGCAGCTACCTTTGCACTATAATTTGATATATTCATTTCATAAATATCTGTTGAACATAATGAAAAGCTAATTACTGCACAGAGCATAACACATAAAGCAGACTGTGTTCCTGAAGCTTCTTATCAAAGTAGAGTGCTATAGTAAACAGTGAATTATAGAAGCCAGCACTCCTGAAAGGCAGACCAATGGTCACTAGATCCACAAAGATATGAGGGACAGTTACTGAAGTAGATGGGTCAACAAGGGCTTATTATTAGGGCAGGGGATTTACCTGACATGGGAAGTAATTATCTTTGTCTTTGATTTACACATGGGAAACTCTTGTCATGCAGTCACCAACCTATCAAATTCTTTATCTTCAACTTCTCCTTGAAACTTCTGGTGTAGAAAAAGTTAAAGCCCAATTTTAAATATTAATTGAGGTCTGCTAGAGTTTCCTGGCCCTCTGATCTGGAGTCTCCTCTTTCTCTTAAGTTAACTGTTTTGAAACGTCATATTTGAACCAGATGTATTTACATATTGTCTGCCTACTTCAACTGTGTTTATATCTTGTGTTCCTTTTATTTTTCTCCTTAGCAATATTTATGCTAAATAACATGCCTAAATTTACACAAAGAGTAGATCAGGAAGTCAAGCTCCTATTCAGCTATGTGTGACTCAAAGTCAATTTCTTTTCCACAAAATCTTACTGCATCTTTGTATTGAATACAAAGAATTAGGCCACCAGATTTATATCTATTATATTTGGAGTGATTTTATTTTGAAGTTTCTGTTCTATGTAAGTCAATTGGTGAGATTAGTGTGCTCATGTGATAATAGGCTCTCCTATTCTTTTCCCAAAAAAAGATTGTCAGAGAAATTAACTTACTCTCTATGATAACAGATAAATGCTAGCATGGAGTAACTTGGGGTAAGATATTGTGTTAATGACCTCTTGAGTTGAATATAGGAAAATGTTGGTGCCCTAGAGAAGTGATATACAAAGTGTAATGTATATTCCCAGTGGTGCAGGGAAAAAATAATAGAGAGTGTATTTTTTCATAGATATGTCATCAGTTCAAATCATTGTTTTTGGTATTACATATTGATATTGTCATGCAGATATGAAATTGATAAGTAAATAACATGCATGAGGGAGATGTGCTTAATTCTACTACCATTATCAATTATTTTCTTTAAGTAGTATATGAGAGAATAAATTGTAACAATTGGTTGAAAGACATACATGACTAAGCAAAAAAAATAGAAAATCCTTAACACCTTTAAAAATCCTCAATTTGTTCTTAACGTGTCTATCAACTTGATGTGAACAATAAATAGATTTTATATTTTGTAGTGGGAAAAGTAATAAGCATGAGTGACTTTGTATGCCCAGTGAAAGTACAAATATATTTCTATAGATGTTTCCATTAAACAGCTCTATCTAAAAATGTGATTTTTACTAACTTCATGCAAAATTCATGCTAATATACGCAATATGCATTCATATATGAAAGACTATCTTCTGAAAAGCAGTAACTATCCTATTAACATAATAAATGTCTACACTGTAAACTGAAAAGTCCAGTTTTATATAGAGTACCTTGTAAGAGCTGAATTTTTGTGAAATAAGAAACAAAGTTCTACTGTATATTGTGGAGAAAAAGTGCATTATTGAATTCTTTTTTTTTTTTTTTTTTTGAGACTAGGTCTTGCTATTTTTGCCTGTGGAACTGCAGGCTCTCATTGCCCAGGGTACCACAGACTCAGGCAATCCCCAGCCTCAGCTTCCCAGGTAGCTGGGATGACAGGCGTGCGCCACCACGCCCAGCTATTTTTTTGGAACTAGGTCTCGCTAGGGCCCCAGGAGAGACTCAAACCGCTATCCCTAGCCCCGGCCGCTTCATAGGCTGAAGCTTACAAGCACGAGCCACCGTGCCCGGCTACTGAATTCTATTTTAAGGAGTTTACTTAGAAAAAATATTGGCTTTACTGAGCCACTTGAGTAATAAATGAAATTTTCAATTCTGCCCAACATACATTATCCCATGCATTTGTGCTTGTACACTAACACATCTCAACAACACTTTATATTGCATGACTCTATTTGAAAGATTTTGTTTTGTTTTTAAAATTTTTAAGTCGCATTTTGTGTATTATAAACATTTTTAAACTAAATTTCTGAGATTCTATTTTTATACACATTGTATATGATCTCAAGTTAATTCAGGGAAATATATTAGGTAACTACATTCATTGTCTATATAAATAAGCAAGTATAAAGAAAAAAACTTGTATACTAAAATTGAAATTTTCCTTGTTGTTTTCTGATAATTTTTTATAGATCCAACTATATTTTTATAAAGCATGCAATGGTTCATTATAGAAAATAAATACTTTAGACAGCACTTAAGCTTAATAATGATAGATTTCATATCAAAGTCATGGATATATGCTTAATTAACATCCTGATAAATTTCTGGTTACTTTTAATTTTATTACAGGTGCAGATTTCCTTACCAGTTTTACCAATAACTGTATTTTGTTAATTAAAAATTATTCCTGTTCTCTAAGAATATTTTAGAAAATTAAATTTCACTTTTATACCACTAAAGAACAGGTGCAGTACACTTCTAAGAACTCCAAATATGTAAAAATCTTCTAAATAAATTTAAAATATGAAATATGATTTAGTACAAGTTGCATATATTTTTTAAAAGAATTACTCAATCAGCATCTTTTCATTCTTTTCTTAATAAAAAATCTAATTTATAGAAAATTGTCAGAGACAGAACCACTGGAAAATGGGAAGTACACCTGATTCAGTAATAAATGAAATTACTGTCTTAATACGCCTAATTATATCTTAGAGGCCAAAACCTACTGATGCTGTTTTCACAAGAATTTAATATATTCTAAAGAGAGTAGTTTCTTCACTATGAATCTCAAATTCATTTTGTGTAATTATCCCACTGATATTTTACAGTATGTGTAGGGACATATTTATATTTAAATGTCTTTCTCTTTTGCTCATTATGAGTCTTTTTGAAGGGAAAGATGTATACTTCCTTTACATTATAAAGATAAGATTGATCTCTATGGCATTATTTAACTGTTGATGATAATGCTGAAAACAACCACGTACATATGTCCAAGAATGCTTTGGTGATTAATGAAGCATATTTAAATCACTTGAGAATCAGAAACGAAAGACGTTATGTAAACATAACGTTTCAAACTGTTATTGTTAAAATCTAAGCATTTCTGATACAAGCTCATAACCATTTTACAGGATTTATTGGCTAAGAAAATTACCTGGGAAAAATATGAAAAGCATTTCAATATTTCCAATATTGAACTTATTCAAGAACTTTGAGTCTATTTGCACAAGAGAAATAGACACTAGGGAATAATTACAATGTAGGAGGCTCTCATTTTAGAGATGAAGAAATTATGGTCAAAACAAAACAAGAAACTGAAATGTCATATTCAAAGTAAAAGCAAGTTTATCCATTAATCCTCCCTTTCCATGATTCAAATCAACTCTTTTGCTTTCTTCATTTTCTTCACGTGAAAAGGTCTATTCAGTGTCGAAAAGCTCTTGTTTTAAAACAGTCTTTGCAATTCTATTTTATTTGCCACTAGATTGATTGCCTTTAATTAACCCACTGTCTTATCAGAAAAAGGTGTGAAAAATGTTCTTTGCTCCTCTCAACTTCTGGCAGGTTATTGAGGAGCATTTTGTCTGCTTTGCTCTGCAGAACAAACTGAAAATACCTATCTCTAAAACCTCAATCATGTCTGCCTAAACATCCTGAAAGAGGACAGTATTCTCTCTCCAAAAGAACACCGATCTCAGATTTTTAAGTTAACTCACTTTTGCTTTAAAACTTAGGCCTTTTTCATTTTGCTTTAATTGAAGTAACATTGCATTAGATCATTATAGTTTGCAAAAACAGGAGCTCACATCCAATGCGAGGTGTCAAAATCAATCATGTGTTGAAAAACATATATATTTACATGTATTAAATTTTAGAAAGAAGCAAAATTTTACTAATATTTTAAATATGAATTGATCCTGACATTTGACCTTTGTCTATTTATGAGAGTGTCGCATTTTATTTGCAATTTGGTAAATAAGCAGAGGCAGGCATAAGACTCACTGTAAAGAGAAGAAATGGTAGTGACGTGTTGCTTTCAGCATATTGTGGGTTATTGCATTTTATAGTTAAATGTTTAAGTGAAAATATAAATGATCTCACTAAAATCTTTAAAATAGTTAATGAAATAGAAAATTATGTTTTTCTGTTTATTTACCATTCAGAGATTTATTGTTTATCTCATGTGAATATATTTAAAAGTCATCATATTTGAACGACACAGTCTAAATTTAACCTAAATTTCATTTATTTTATGCTTCCAGGAAGACAGACACAGTGCATCATATTTTTCTATTACTTCCACTAAATGCGAATAAAAACGATGGCAATTGTATATAGTGAATGTATAAAGACTCTTACAGGTTAAAGATGCAAACACTCTAGGAACCTCAGAACACATGGAATAATACTGTGGAAACTCTATCGACTTTATTTTGTCTAATACACACTAGATTTGAAGCTAAAGAAGTCAGAAAACCAGTAGTATAGTTGAAGATGAAAATAAACTCTATGACAAAGAAAGGGCCAAACTGACAAGACAGAAATCTCTAGATAATAATCACTCTACTACCATTCCACTCCTGGCAAGGGAGAAGGGGCGGGGGGAAGCATGGTTTTACCACCAATTATGTCAACAAGTCAAGTAGTGATGAGACTACACTTTCCAGGCTACACTGGGCCATTTCAATAGGCTGCAATAGGCATGTTGATATACCTGCAGGGATCTTGTTACCAAGGAGCCTTTCCCTACTTGGTTTCAATAGTAATTACATAGGGTACTGGATTTCTACCTGCATCTGGCATTCTTGGTTCACCGCCCCTTTCTCCCTGCTGGAGTGTTGTCAGAGAAAAATCAACTTTCTCATTTGGAAACTGTTTGCTATCTTCCATTGGACTCATAAGTCATTTTGGCTATTAGAGTCAGACAATTTGGGGGTCCATTTCTTGGGTTATAAACACAAAAGCTGGACTGCCAGACATGTGCACAGTGATCCAGGTTAAAAAAAAAAAAAACCTGATATATACACTCTTTCCACAAGCCCCACCCTCAGACAGTGCCACACAGTCAGGAGGAAAACTCAAACCCAGCTGCTTTCAGCAGTGAAAGATGTGCAATTATCAATGACTTTGTACAGGGCTCAGCACATAGGGAGCTGGGGAAAACACCCATCTCCCAGTCTCCCCCTACCAGCATTTTAACAGCAATGCTTAATATCTGGTGCCTGAGGGGATAGTTTCTAATATTATCACACATCAGGAGGTTGTGATCATCTGAAGATTGAAGAAATACAGACATTTCTCCCATTGTTTCCCTTGTTTGCATGCCAAAAATAAAAGCAACTCACTGGTCTATTCCTGGGATACTAGCATCCAGCTACACAAGGGATGGATCCCCAAATTACCTGCTTTTCATAGCTAAAGGGGCTATGAGTCCAATGGGAATCTAGCAAACAGTTTTCAGATGTAAAGAGCAACTCCTCCTCTATCTTCCCTATCTTACAATGGTCTTGGGCAGCACAGAGGTCATTTGGTATAGAACAGTTCTGATTTCACCCTAGAAAGTGATTAACCATGTACTCTCTGGAGAGATGCCTGAGGGTCTGGATTATAATCAAATTAATCTAGACTATGACTGAGAGTCTTCCCTTTGGGACAAGGGAAGGTTTTACCACACCAAATACTAGGAGCCACTAAGAACAAGAAAGGCAGCTTGAGCAATTACAAAAGCTTGAGATAAGACAAAGAACTCTAGTCAAGCTGGCTGATGTCTGCACAAGACTTCCTCAATACTAGGAGAGGTGGTTGAATGTAGAGAAACCAACAATCTAAAGTTGCTACTCAACAATTATGTGTTATCAAAGGAACAACCACAATAAATGAATAAATTCCTAGAAACATACAATTTGCCATGATTGGATCATAAAGAAATGGAGCCAAATTACAGATGGATCAGTAATGAAAAACTTCCCAGCAAAGTTAAGAAATTTTACTCTGTTCTTTGCCAATCATTTAAAGAATACCAATCCTTCTCAAACTTTAAAAACTTGAAGAGGAGGAAATACTTCCAAAACCATTCTATCAGGCCAGCATTATCTAGGTACCAAGCCAGAAAAAAAAAAAAAAAAAACACCATCTGACAGGTATAGTGCAGAAAGTGGCGACAAAGTCGATTGTATGGCAAGACCATGTACAAGGCTGGTTCACTATCATTGATTCTGACAGACAATGAGAGTCCTGGAGCCCTTGCCTGATTTAACAGACTTAAATGCTCTCAGAAAGTCAGGTACACAGCCACACTAGGCAGGAAGGCTGGACCAACTGTATGGCAAGCAGGCAGACTAGGCAGGCATGATAGGTCAGAAGGGCTGGATGGAGAGGCTGGGAGGCAGGCAGATAAGCAGGCACCTGAGTCTCCCAGCTCCCCCCCCCCCCACGAATCTATATGCTCTTTCTCTTGCCTCTCTCTCCCTCCCCTCTCTCCCCTCTCTCTCTCTTCTCTCTCTCTGTCTCTGTCTCTCTCTGTCTTTCTCGAACATCCTCTCCTTTAGTCCCTCACTCCTAGGCCCAGCTGTGCATAATCACACATGCATATACCCACAAGGCCACACAATCATTGGGAAATGCAATACTCCAGGTGCCAGTTATACAGACTAATGAAGGGGAAAGCCTAACTAGCTTTCTTACCCTCAACCTCTTTTATCCCTGCTTCTAGACTCAGGTGTGCCCACTTACATGCTTACACTCATTCTCTTTGGGGCCAGGTGTCCACAAATAACAGTGTGTGTCACCCACACCCACCTCCCAAGTACTTCCACATTAATACCATGAAGGTTACGGGTGGTAGCCACAGGCTAGTGGCATTAGAAGGCTGATTAACTCATTTACCCTACACTGATATTATATGGTATAATTGAATTTTCTAAGATATTAGAGTTTGTGTACTCAAAAAAAAAGAGAAAAATAAATATATGAAGTTTAACTGTGTTAAATTGCTGGGGGAATACTTCCAAAATATAGTACTGCTTCAAAAATGATGGTATTATATAGATTGTTGCTAGGATTTCTTTGCACAAGAAATGTCCACTTTTAGTTTATTTCTTATTTCTGCAACAATAAAAACCAATGTATTCAAAATACTTACTAAGAACTTATATTTTCTTTTGAGAAAAACTTTTCTACAGTTTACTGTATTCAAAATATTTACTAAGACCTTTTATTTTCTTTTGAAAAAAAACCCTTTCTCCAGTTTACTGTTTATGAGTGACATGATCTGATATTGCTTACTAGCAGTTTACTGTGGAGATAGTAACAGATTATCAGTCATAGTTCTTGTCCTATCAGATAGTATGGAGTTAAATTCTTGCACATTTTCCTGATCTCAACCTATTAAGCTTAGGTAATATTATTTTTAGCAAACTATGTCCTCACTAGGCATACTGACTTGACAAAACCTTGGTAACTAAGGCATAGAATAATATTTGCAGTATTCTTTCTTAAAGATGTATTGCCTCGTTCTAGTTATCAGAAAATATTAAATAACTCCAAATTGATGGAATGTCTACAAAATTATTAATCAATATTCTTTAAAAAATCACTAAAGGTAAGGAAAAACAAAGAAAGGCTGAGAAACAACTGTAAATTGGAAAAGACTGGATAACTACACACAATTTGAAATTCTGAATAGGCTCCTAGAATAGAGAAAGGACATAATGGAAAAGTTGGTATAATTTGAAGGAGATCTAAAGCTTGGTTAACAATATTACAGCAATACGACATTTTTCTTCTAGATCACTATACTACAGCCATGAAAATTGTTAATAGTAAGAGAAACTGATGAGCAACATGAGATCTGTATAATGGCTGCAATTCTTTCATCAGTCTATAATTAGTCCTAAATAAAACATTTTTAAAAATGTAGTGTTTAATGCATGATACTTTGAAATACTTGGCAAGGGTTATGTAAACTATGAGACCAGAATTTTTCATTATTATATATTCTTACAGGGTATTTAATATGACAAGATAAAAAAGTAGAGCATGACCACAATTTCTTTAATAAAAAGAAATATATTAAATGAATAGCACATTAAACTAAACTCAGAGTCAATGTTTGTGAGTGGTCAGGCTTTCATATGCCAGATTCTTTACAAACTAACATTACCTACATAAGCCAGTGACAACTGGCTATTTTACCCTCTTCATTCTAACACCAGGTAGTAGTAGTTCAAGCTTACAGTGGCAAAGCATAGACTTTCTTTAAAATAAGCAATGGGTACAATTTATTAAGCATTTTTTTCTATATTTATCAACATGTACAGCAGCAATTTCAATCTGAAGGGCTTTCATAACTTCCAAAAATTCAAGGAAGCAGCCTGCTGGAAATTAAAGGTAGAGAACACAGTTGGTAAGATCCCATTGATCCTGCCAGAAGATTTGTCGTTGTTGCATGGATTTTTATTCTTCTCCAGAACTTTTCTGGAAAGTTAAATATTGGGTATGTGCACTTCATATTGCTGGTGACCAGTAAATGTATTCGCTTATGTTTATTCTATTGGTCAAATTGGATGAAGAAAAGTTCTATTTTTCTGCAGAGATTTTCCTATAGAAGGTTTAAACTTTAGAACAAACTGAAGTCCATTCATGTGATCACCCAACCCTAATATTCAATATTCTCACAATATCAATTTGAATGACTTTTCTTTCTCTCCTTACCTAGACATATATTAGGTAGGAAAAAAAGTCCCTCAGTTTCAGTACAATAAATCATCTATGCACCAAAGTTGACAGAATACCAAATAAAGTAAATCACCATCGTTCATTTCCATTTGTCAATTGAGTGGTTACTGTTTGTTCCTTTTCACAACCAATTCTCGCTACTAAAATAAAAAATAAAACACCAATTGATCAATAGATTTTGTTATTCTTGGACATGAGCAATGTGGGATTAAATGGATCTAAAGGTTCCCAAATGCTTCTATACCAGAACTACTTTGGGATATTAAATAAACCCTAATGAATATTAAACCCATGTTGTGCTAAATACCCACTAAATTTGAACATCTCTGAGTGTAGAAGTCAAAACAAGGTCTTCATATTTGGGAGAAACTTTTCATATCAAGTACAGGAAATCCTTTAGTGCAAAGTCTCTTTCGACAATGACTTGAAAATTCTGAATAAAAAAATATTCCTCAAAATGTTTTGTTGAACATAATAAATTAAGGCAAATAATAGAAGAGGAGTCCTTTAAAGCTAATAATCAGGAAAAAATACTCAATTTCACTACTAATAAGAAAAAAATACATATTAAAATAATAATTGCTTACAATTTCACAACTATTAAATTGGCAAAAAAATTAAAAATATCAATAACTAATGGTAAGGTATAGGGCAAAGGGAACTCTCATTCATTGTTGGCAGATTCATAAATTGGTATAAGCCCCCTCTGGAGAGCAATTTCACACTCTCTAATGAAGTGGAAGATGCACATATATTATAACTTAGCAATCACATTTCCCCAAGAAATGGTCACATGGGTCCTGTGAGACAAGTACAAGAATGTTCATTACAGCATAGTTTGTAATATTGAAAAATTGAAAACAGTCTGAATTTGCATTCTGGAGAATAAATCAAGAAGTTGTATTATTCACACAACACAGCACAACATAGTCACTAAAATGAAGAAATGAAAGGTTCTTGTAATAACATGGATAATTTATTTAAATATATTGACTGAAAGTAAAGTTTCAGGTGATCATAAATAATAACTTTAATATATTTTATACAAGCAAAATAAATTACATACTGTTTAGAGATGATTCCTATAAGATAACATATTAAATTTTATATGAGAATTTAAATGCAAAGTGTGGGATAAAAGTTACCTGTAAGTAGGAACATTGGAGATGAGATCTGGGACGCATAAATGAAAGGCTTCAATTCTATTTTACTTCCGAAGACTAGGTAGTGATGCAAAAGTTGTGCATTAAGTTATTAAATATATTTTCTCACTCCAGAAATAGTTTAAACTAAGCAATAAATTGTCTATAGAACACTCTGCTGAAAATCTCAAGCTTCAATTTAGTACTTTTATTTTTCAACTTGGAATTTCCTAGCCTAAGTAGACAATTTCTGAAGCCTTGTCATATAATATTATTTTTAAACTGCAGTTATAACTGCCTAAAAGAAAGTTTTAATGCACACATTGTGGATAATGACTGCTGAAAGTTAAATCCCTTAACCTATATTTTTCAAAGAAAAGACTAATTTCTTTAGATGATTATTTGCATTGCTTGATACTCTATCAAAAATTTGGAGATAGTTCCACTGACCATTTCTGCATAAGAATCAAATAGTTACTCAGTTCTAATCATTCACATAAATAATTAATGGGCTGTCATGCAATTTCTACCTGAAAAGTTAATGACTGCCACTCAGGGGGAGAAAGGACAGGATCTATGCGATTATCAATGCTATCGCTGTCTAGCTGAATTGCTGTCATGTAGAGTTTTATCTTTCTTTACCTTACCTATTAGAAATCTCATTTATTCTCTGATAATCTGATTCTGTTAATCATTTACTTTTATAGTTTTAGGAAAAGTGAATAAAAGGAATCGTAGGACTGCATATGGAATTTTCTTTTACTCCATTTGCAGTAATGTTACCATTTGACATTCTATACTGGGGAAAAAAAATCCTATTTCCAACTTCCAAAACATTTAATGTTCCAAGGGTTACCTGGAAAAGACTTCTGGTAATCTGGCATAATCTTGTTTCCTTTTGACATTATAATGTTATCATAATAACCATTTTAACTCATCATAGGTCAATGCCATGTCTGCCAGAATTTGGGTGCTTATTAGCATGAAAATATTGTTTGAAAACTATCACTAAGAGACACTGTAAAAAGTATTGCTACATTTCAATTTTTCAGCATAAAAGGGACTACAATGAACATAAAACAAAAGAAATTCTAATTCCATAGGCAAATTTCCCCTATCATTCAGATTCTTATAACCTGTTATTAATGACACTGAATTATGGGCCAAGAATCTCATCATCATCTTCAAGAAACTCTTTATTGTGCTCCTAAGGTTTCTAACTTCTGATTATGCCCTTAAATTATTGTACGAAATTTCTCATATATTTACCTGATCACCAAGTGAAGGTGAGAATTTCAGTATATTCATAAATCTTTACTAAGAGATACAATTTTTAAAAAATCCAAGTTTTTTGCTAGCTAGGTTATTTTTCTAACAGATTCATATTTCACTCCTACTTTAATTACCATAAGTTGCTGGTTTTACATAAAATTATTCTCTGAGATTAAAAAAAAATGAAATGTTTAAGTATTATCAGTCAAAAGTCATATTACTCCCACAGATCTCACAGAAATGAATTGCTAAAATTACAGATATGCCCCAGAAATTTTAAGTGTGAGAAAAACAAAATCTAGACTAAGATTCTAGAAATGCCACCCCACGCTGTGGAACTGGATAATTAAAAAGCTATTGTCTCCACCATGAAAAGAAAGCTACCAATTAGAAAATCATTCCACTCCAGCAGTTCCAGATATTTAAAAAAATTGGCACTGACACAAGATACACGCTTTACCTTGGTTCTTTTTCCATGTTACTAATAAAAATTCCCCATGGGTGCATATAAATAGTGGAATCTAAATTTCATGTCTGAGTGTTAGTACTGAGGAAGAAAATTTTTGTTGTGAGTGTAGGGTAGTAATTTGGAGCTAGATTCTATATTCGTAAGGTAATTTATTCTATGGGCACAAATAAGGTGTGAGAGGGACCAAAACATGTGAGCAATTACAGTTTTTGGCTTTTTTTTTTTTTTTTACCAAATTAGATGGTCATTCAAACAGAGACCCATCACAACTCCCACTCCTGGTGCCCAGGATCAAAACAACAAAAATAGCATCTTTGAACATGATGCAGTTGCCTACATATAAATAAAATTATGCTCATCCCCCTCCAAAGCTAAAGAATCCCTGCTACATCATTAATTACTAAATTTATTTCAAAGTATTGGATTTCTAATAAAAGGGCTTTCCACTCTGGCATATACAGAACTATCTTAAAAATTTGTAATTCTGTATGTAAAAATTAAATTTCTTGGCCTCCATGACCATGAGTCAATTTCTAAAATAAATCTCATCTATATCAAGACCTTTATGTACAGCATACCTGTATCATTAACTATGGCTATCTTAATTTTGTATCTCCCATTGTTATTACATAGAATCCTGACTAATTTTCCATTTAGCTATTATAAATCCAATATAAATATGATTCTGATTATGATCTCTAAATGTTAAATGTAAGTAAATCAGTATTTCGAAAGATAGTCAGGTTTTCTGATTTGGTGCTACCACACTAGTTTTTAGTCTTGAGGTACTTCGATCTATATTTTAACTCTGTAATAAATAGTGCTACAATTATTTTTTGCTCAGAGCCCCAACCTTATTCCAAACCCAAAAGTATTGTCATATTTATGGCATCTTAACTGAGTATACTATAGGATGTCTGACTATACTTTATTGTCATTTTTTTTCAGTTATGATAAATCTGGTAACACTAATAACCTTATAGAATTGAATTAATTTTTTTTCTTCTCTTGGAATAAGGATAACTTCCTGGTTAAAAAAAAATCTACATGAATGTGAATACAGTAAGGATGCAAATGGTGGGAGAATGGAGGTCAAGAAAGGAATATCCCCTGCCACAAAAATCCCTATACAATAAGTGCAAATAAATATCCTCCAAAGTGAAGATAATTAATATAATCAACCTATTATTGTGTGTCAGGTTGGTCCCTCCAAGTCATATCATCTGGTAAAGGGTCCTGGATTAATGATATTGTCAGCCTATTAAGTCCTGGTGAGCCAAAAGAAGGAATCATATTATGCCCATTCTTGCTATATACAATGTTTTCATTATCTATTTAACAATAAGTACGAAAATTAGAGAAAAGGTTGCTTTTATAATGTATATCACTTTGTCAATTTTATAATGTATATCACTTTGTCAATTGATTGCCAAATTATTTGCTAACAATATCATTTGATTGAACATTCACTTGAAACATTATATTTTCTGTTTGAGTCTATAATGGAAAGCTCTTCACCTTTAGCCCTCTTTCTGAAACCTCCTTTTCATCAATAGTATGAGTTAGATTCTCCAAGTTCTCAGATCCCTGGTAAAAATAGTATTCACTGTGTATCAATGTACACATTTAACACTGGCACATCTTCAACCAGGAAAAGTAGATCATAAGAATTTCCTCATAAATTCTACCATTAGATTTTTCTTCTCTATTATCATTCAGACACTACAGTGCCATGAACCCCAACCAGCTTTTGAAATTATAAGCTATTTATAAAAAAGAAATCAAATATGACATGTGTAGATTCACTTTAATGTGTGACATCAAGCATATTACTCACTTATGGTTTCAGTGATTGCTTGAGTCTAATCCTTTAAGTAGAACTTCTGGGCACACCCATTTAATGATTTAATAATAAACCATAGAAGAAGCAGTTATTACTGCATTGCTTGAGTTCCAAGATTATCATTTTCCCCATGGAACCATACTCCTAATATTTATGAAGTCCACAAGAAAACAAAACTAGAAGCTCATAGTAAAAATTAAAAGTCAAATCAAAAGAAAAACAGCTATCATTTGGAGAACACACAATATTTTTATCTTCATGAAGAGATATATAGTAAAGGTGAGAGGAGTAGACATGAGAGTTTAAAAGTTCAGATATAAAAAAAGATGTTAATCACTGATTTGTGAAGTGGAGAAAATGAAGTTTGGGTCAAGTGGCATAAGCAAATCAACACAGAAATTTCTTGATATGTATTTTTTAATATAGAGATTTTTTCTAACTTATTAATTTTAGTAATGAACTATCTATTAAAATATAAATGAACAAAGACAAAAGAAAAGAAAGAAATTGACAGCCTGGTAATAACAATATGATATTACTAACGACAGTGTGACAGTGGGCTCATCAGAAATAGGGTTTACAGTTTAGAAAAAAAAGGTTTTCATTATGTTACACAGGAATACAATCATTCCTGAATTATAGCAACAATCCTAAGGCCATAATATAATCAGATTATATCTTTAAAAGATATCATTTTGAATACTTTTAATTTATAGTGTTGCTTTCTACTGAGAAATGCATTCTAGACACAGTTTGAAAATGTGCAATTTACTATCTCTACTTATAAACAAATTTCAGGGTCTATGGTGGTAGATTATAGGCTTTGTTTGGTGGTGGCCATACAATCGCAACAAGCTCTGGATATCCTATACTTCTATTACAGAAACAATGATGTGAAACAATATAAACGCAATAAAAAATATTTACAAAAAACTCCAAGTCTTACTGAGTCATTTTAAAAAGAATAACTTTCTACTTGGAGAGAGTGATTCACAGAATGAATGGTACTCGGTGCCAAGAACGGGTACCATTTGAGGAAATCTGTATCATTAGCAAAGGGAAGTGCTATTAGCCAGTTAAAAGAATCCACTACAAACCACTCATTAATCATGAGTAATACAGATTTCATAATTGCATCCATTATTTCAGTGGACCTTTGCATCACCAGATTTTTATCCTGTTGTAATCTATGGATTATTTGAATTGGAAACTAGTTAAAGGGAATAAAATGGTTTTGTAAATAATGTCCACTTTAACCTTATCAATTAAATGGTCTTCACAGTCAACATTTGCATCGTTCATATTCTTTGCCTTGGTTTGCAGTTACATCATTTTGGAATTTCTGTTGTTGTCAGTATGAACTAAGTGTTTTTAAAGAGTGTGAAACTGTTAAAAGAATCAGTATTTAAGAAGTTTTTCTGCTTAGTTTAGTGATGTATGGTAAGATTCCAGCTATCTATGGTAATTTAACACAAAGAAGCAAGCATTTCAAGAAAACATTAGATCAAATTAATCAATACTGAAAAACAAAGAGACCATAATTCCAAATAATTTTGACTGGCATCTAGGATCATTTATCTACATTTGTTAGGTAAGCAAAATTTGAAATAAACAGTTTTCTCCCACAAATGGAAAGATTAATTGCAGTGTTAACCAAATATCTTTCATATACAGGATGACTCATTTTTTTTCTATTGTCGAGAGTGCATTAATCATTGCAGATGAGGGTTGTGCTAGAGTCTAATTAGAAAGTAGATAATGCTTATAATGTTTTCTTCAGAGTCATGACGCTTAATTTTCTACTTTGATCCTACCATGTGTGTATCTCATTGTAAAAAGGTAAGTGGGGCAAGTTAGATTAAGAAGCAGCTGGCTGCAAGAGTTAGTTATAAATGTTAATGTTAAGCTAATGAAAAAGTGTAAACCTATACAGTGTATGTGGATCATCTCCCATGTAGGTCTGTAAAATCAGACAGAAATAAATCACCCTTTCAACAAAAAGGCTAAGGATAATATTCTGAATTCTATAAACACACACACACACATTTTAAATATGATTCCAACCCATTGGTTGCAGATGTAAATTTAATATAAATCCATGCCAGTTTGTATAAATCTCTCAGAACTTCAAGGATTTGCTTTGCTTTATTTTGCTTAAGTGCTCTTTTTTAAATGAAGTAATTTTGCATTATGACATTATGTAAGTTTCAGAGAAATTCAGGGTTTTAATTAGACTAGTAGAGAAACAACACTGCACTATTTTCTCTATAGAATTTCTTATTTATTATTCATTTTCATGAGCCAATCTTCGGCTTTAAATTAGCTATGTGCTCTGGGAGGAGAATTTGTGCTTATTTCTATTTTCATTGTTATTTTTTGCCTAACATAGATCAACAAATAAAAAAATAAATAAATGTGAATCATGCCTGCCATGGTTTCTTCAGGAGACAAGAAAGAATATGATAGTCACTATAACTCATTGCAAAGCATGAGTCCTAGATGCTTCCTCATCCTGAGGTAAGGGTTATATTCATTACAAACTTAATTAGGACTAGTAGGATTTGAGTTTCATTTACGGGTTTTCATTTTATTTTGAGACTGACAGTATAAAATTCAACACTCATGGATTCATCATCAGCTTTCAAAGTAACAGTGCCCATAATTCTAGAGAGTCATGAAATATATTGTTCTTATTCTCTTAAATTATAGGCCTTGTTTTTCTTAATTTTATACTTTCTGACAAGAAGTCTAACCTATGGCTATTTCTTCTTTCGTTAATACACCTAAAAGGCTCAGGAAAAAAAATCGGAAAGTGATTTTATTCTACTTTAAATCTCTAATAATTTTAACAACTATGTTTGCATTACATTTTCTGTGATAAAACATACTTGTACATATAATATTTTAAGTGGTTCTCACACATCTCATTAAATGAGGACAGGTATTATCAATTCAATTATAATAGAACATGAGACTCAGAGGGCAAACATGACAAATTTGTCTTAAGTTGAGTAGCTAGTAAGGGTACAAGTTGAAATTTCAAACCAAGTCTCCAAGTTTTCAATCTAATTCTCTCCCTCTTATAAAAAACAGATTTACATTTAACTGTTTTTTGTTTGTTTGTTATTTTGTTTTTTGGCTTTACATGGCAGCCACAAATTAGTTTTATCAAATCATTACCAACTTGAAGTTGGCATTCAGTGGTTTAATCACTTCAAATTAACCAAATGTATGTTATGTATTGGAGTAAAAGATTTTAGATATATATTCATATATTCAGCCTATGTACGTAAACCTACAAGCATGCATAGAAGCATTTATATTGCAGCTGAATGCTACAAATAGTTGCCAAAATGAAATAAAAAACAAGTGAGCAAGTGACCAAATATGTTTTATTTTCAAATTCTCAGCTAGAAGAGTATCTAAGAAATCAAAATCTAAATATATACATACATGCATATACATACATATATACATACATGCACACATAAATATCTTATAACTACCTACATGAATGCATGCTATTATGTAGATTTCATCACTTAAGATTATCTAACCTAACTAAAATCATACTGAACAACTTCCTAAAAATAATGCACAAAAATGTAATTTTTTATTTAATACTTCATTCACACTGACATTTAAATGTGTGGCTTACAGGGAATCTCAACATTAATACTTTTAAAATTCTGTTAACTTAGTAGAAGTAATTTATTAATTATATTAATTCATTCTGCTAATTTTGGATTTTGGTAGATTTACCATTCCTGAGTTACTCTAGGTTTTCTAGTACCGACTATCTTTCAGGCACTAAGTGCATTGCCTCCATCACTAAGACACCTCTTGTTTTTCATCTTTAGATGTGTCTTATAAAAATAAAGCATAGTCATATGGTTAAACAAGTGGTAAATTAGCATTGATCTCTCTCACTCAAATACTCTTGGGTTTGTACTGTATCTCACAGTGCCCTATGTGAAGTTATTTTTCACTCTCAGATTCTTGCTTCCAGTTCAACCCTGGACAAATTTCTGAAACTGGAAAAATAAAAAATAAAATTGAACTACTTTTTATTCTGTATATTTTTCTTTGCATTTTTGGTCTATTATGACCCCTAATGAGGTCACAGTTTAAAAGAATGATGAATTGCAAGTCATTTTAGAAGTTCAGGGCTTAAATTAGTGAAGTTAATGCGGTGGTTTAAGCAACTATCCTTCCCTTCCCACAAAAGGTTTATCCAGGGAAACTCCTGCATTGTTAACACATTTCCTATAGCTTCTAGAATATTCATGGACAATTTTTCATTCTATGCACTAAGAATTTTTAAAAAGTGTATACTGTGATATTTTATGTGACTTAGGAACCCTATAGGAAATTCTTAAATTTGTCTGCAGTCTAGAACAAAGGTTATCAATGATCTTATTTTATAGATGAAAAAAGCTAAAGGCCAGATAACTTAATGAATTATTCAAAATCATATAACTACTACAGGTAGAATCAGTATTCAAATGTTTGTTGTTGAGGTATATGAGTTCATATAGTTTAGAAATTAACTTAATAATTAATATCACTTATCAAATTAATAATAATATTTATCAAATTATTACCAACTTGAAGTTGGCAGTTAGTGGTTTAATCACTTCAAATTAGCCAAATGTATGTTGTTCATTGGAATAATTGGATTAAATTAATTTACTGGATTAACTCATTGGACATGTGATGTACAAATATCTTCTCCCAGTCAGTTGTTTGCCATCTTATTTTTGTGATTATTTTATGGTACAAAAGTTTTTTGTATGTTGTAATCCCACTTGTTTACATATCCAGAGTCATAATCATCTTGCCTAAAAGTTATAATTAGAGAATTATTCATTTATTTGTAGAGTTGTGGCTGCTGTGTTCTGACCTTTGCCAATCAGTTCAGTCAAATGATTTTGCTCACACCTTATCACTAAACTAAAAAAAAAAAAATTCATTTATTTATCAAATCACCCAATAATATTTTTTATAAACTACCCAAAGTGCATTCTATATATTTATGGGATTTTGATTCTCATCAAATACCATCACACCTTGCTTATATTATACATTCTAGGATTTCTTAAACTATTGTATGCTGAGTTTCATTATTGCGCTTAACACATAAGTCTCAAAAATATGTAGTTTTATTTTCCATATAAGTATTATTTTGGTCTAGAATCTATATTCTTACTCAATAGTCAGGGAATAACAAAAAATTAACAAATAAGTAAATGAAATGACCAATATGGGAAAAACTTGATGTTTTTATTTAAAATTGTCTCTCTAAGGTTAATTTGGTTTCTGCTTATCTCCTCTTTCTTTCTGACATTGTAGTTCTTGTAACTAAATTCAGAGGAATTAAAAACCCCTTGACTTATAAAATCATAATCAAAATACTTTATGATAGTTTTCACCTTTTGACAAATCAGTATTATTCTAAGGACAACAAATGGTGATTTTCAGAGTCAGGATGAAGACATTCAGTGCATTAAGTCCCAAAATTACAGAAAATGTTTCTGCTTTGCAGATTTCTTCATTTCCCCCCTACTTGTATTATGGGTAAAAATTTGCCTTTTTCAAAAACATGGATGTGTGTCTTTACATTGAATGGTATAGTCCCACCAAAATCCAAATTTGTGTAGTATCTATTCATTTGTTTTGATTTTATTATCTTTTAATAACATGGTATATTATTCTATCAGTCCTTTTTCCCAATTCCACATGAAATATGTGCTGTTATACATAATGCATGATTTATATAGAAAAATAAAACATGGATAGAATCATGTGCATATAAATTAAAATTTAAAGATACATGAAGAGTTCTTTAATATACTTGCCTGATAAATGTGTGTATAGGTAACTTCTATGTTAGAACATATTCACATAAGAAAATAACAAACTAAAATTACTTCCCCAAGTTGCAAGCTTTTAATAAAGTGCATCAAAGGTTCATATTTAGATATGAATACCAATAGGCATGCTGTTGATTTGGGGAAGCAAATTAATTTCTCAGATCTCTTTACCCATACGTAAATGAAAAATGAATTGATTCTCATGGGTGTTGTTAAGTTTAAAGAAAGCCAGGAAAGCATTTTAAAATTTGTTTTGCAATCATTGCAAGGTTTAAAAACTGAAGTCTCTGTAAGTGGAGAAATAAAGTAAATATGCTGGAGATAAAGGAATCAGCAACCCAGTCTTTGCTTTTACATATCATCATCAGCTACCTTAGTGTCTACTAAAAGGTTTCGAGTTCCAATATTTTTCCCCTCATTTTTTAAATCTAGTATATTTGGCCTTTTTACTTGAGATTAAACTACCAAAAACAAACAAATGAAAAATCCTGACAAAAGTTTAAAGAGAGAAAATAATGAAATCTTTACTATTTTAGAAAACTTCTAAGACTCAGAAGATTGATATATATATATATATATATATATATATATATATATATATATATATAGGCAAGAGGAAAATGTGAAATTATTAAAGTAATATATGTTTATTCACTTTAAGGTATGTATCATTTCCTTTCTCTTGATTTATTTTCAGTGTAAGGAGTGTCTGTAAGTGGGTGCATGTGCACAATACATATTTTTTTTAAAGGGTTCCACGTGTTCCCAATAAATTTAAATGTTATCAAGTGGCCTTTTGGAAAGCAGGAACTCACTGAAAATATATTAACTACACAGCTGGCAAAAACATGGCCATGTTAAAATAGGCACTCTGAATTAAATATGAACTTGATTTCTAAAGTATTGCTAAATAAGATGTTTGTGTAGATTATTAAACAAATATTTCCAAGGAACAAAATACAAACACAAATGTCTGCTGATGTTCCTCTTTCCTACTTGCCAATGTTATATTAACTCAGTCCACACAGGTAATTTTACATCTTGAACTGACTAGCTACGAATACTCTAAATATTCTTTGAATCATGTCATTGACAGTCTAAAGTCATTTGGTGCTTATTAAGATTAAGAAACATTTTCCACTTTATATTAGATAAGATAGATGAGGGTAACAGCAGGTAAAGCTTCTACAGTCTGAGAAATAGCTACTTTGCAGTTCTGGAAGAATTTCTGAGATATAGAAATTATCCCAGTAAGCATGTTTTTAATATTTTTTTTACTCAAAAAGTAGGTTTCTTCTGTGAATATTTACAGAGTTGACTTACACCAATGAAGTCATTAGAAAATCACTTAATCACCATAAATATTATTTTTGGAAAACAGCTGGTTGACCCAAACTGACACCAAAATTGCAGAATGGCACTGTTATGTAGATTTTCCAGAGCATTTGATGATTGATTGATTTTCCTAACCGGATTCTGAGATATAAAAGAGTATTGCATGAATGAAGAGTGCATAATTTTGAAGAATGTAATAATAGCTATTTCATAAATATTGTTTTTTTGCATGGCGGTTCATTAACTTGCAAGGAGATTAATACTATATGAAAAATAGGTATATCTGTATAAGTGCAATTTACAGTTATATCAATTCCTGTTTAACTATAGAACATCACTTTAGTATTAGCAGTTTCTTTGATCATTGTGTTTCAGAATAGCATCATGTGATAAAACATTTTAGTAAATACCATCATTCAACATTTCCTAGGTCTTATGGAAACAAATATAATTGTCTAATTTTGGAGTAAATCTAGTGAGGAAGTGCATTCTTCACTAAACTATCATAAATTAAACTTCTCTGTTTATTTACAAAGTTAAATTGAAAGAAAGCAATTTTGCTATAGTTGTTGCATTTACATAATTATTTTGGCCTCAGATGACCTCAAAACAATCTATCATCATCAATTCACAAGATATCTACCATTAAATCTTGATGTGATCAAAGTTCTATCCTTGTTGTCTCTTCTGGTCAATTTATTAATTTCCAGACAGAGTTGTGTGATATCCCATCAAGGTTTCTATTGAGTTTAGACATGCTCCTGCATATGTTCCAGAAGTACATAAATTTGTGATATCAACATCTGCACCTGTCAGCTCCATAAGCACCTCAAATTTAATATTTCCTAGCAAAAGCACTTTTTATTCTCCTTCCCTATTATTGAGTGACTGGTGTCTATCTCCACTCACTAATGAAATTGGACAACTGACAGTTCTCCTAGACTTCTCCCTAGCTATATCCAAATTATATTAATCACTACACTGTCTTAAATTTTTATAGTAATTTTACAAATACATATTAGGATACATGTAAATATATATGTGCATGTATACAAGCATAAATATTTATGTATATGCATACAAATATGTATGTATATATGTATGAATCTCAGTAGTGTGCATTTCTTTAAAGTTTTACAAAGTGGCCAAATCTAGATAGTCACTTCTTAGGTAAAGAAGTAGATTAGCATTGCCTCTCCATAAATTTCCTTTGCACTCTATTTCACTTACTGTTTTTTTTCCCTAAAGAAAACCACAGTTTTGATAGTGTCACTCAAAATTATTAACAGAAGAGTTCCTTATTGTGCCTGCATGTGCTCAGATTAAATACAGTTTTCTAAACTATTTGTGCTAAATTAGATTACAACAGCAATAGTGGTAGTTGTTACATATCTTCATCAACTTTTGGCATATGTTACTTTTTGTTTAGCCATAAGCATATACTAAAATCTCAGTTTAATTTTATGGTACATAAGTTAAGATTTTCTTTTTATTTTTAAGTGACTGAAAGTATCAAAAAAGAGACATATTTCAAAAACGGTGAAAAACACACAAAATTATATTACATTGTTCATGACTAAGGCATTAAAACACAAAAATGTTCATTTACTCATTGTATGTGTCAGCTTTTAGGTTATTACATGAATTTGGGTAGCCATGGCAAAGATCTTCTATGGTGTTATTACACTTCATTACTTATCTTAGTGAATCAATTGCAATGGAGTATTGTCCTTAGTGTCATACTTACTGACCACAGAATTTCATTTATTTTGTACTGCTAGTGCATACTCATCATGTCAAAGTAAGATGAGGAGGGAGAAATGAGTCAAATATTACCTATCTATGGCATAATGGAATTTTGATTATTCGGTTAATTGATTAGATGGCAAAGCATTGTATTTATTATGCAATGAAATTGTAACTATGCCAAAAGAGCGCAACATATGTTGATAAGTACCCATCACATTATCCCAGACTCACAGGGAAACGATGATAGAAAGTGAGAAATTTATATCAATGTACTCACTAATTATGCTAAGTGAACTAAGTCAGAAAGTGAAAGTTGCAGGATGGTTTCATTGATTTGCAGATCTAAATATAAAACATAAGAAAAATAACTCATATGTTTGAAAAATAAAGAGTTTACCAGAGGAGACAGAAGGAAGGTGATAAGGTTGTGGTATTGAAGTTTTACTGGACAGTGAATGCGTACATTGTAGGTGTGAAGCTATATTATATATATATATATGTTATTATGTAAATGCTTAGGAAATCAATAAAATTTGGGGAAAAATCTCCACAAGTTATAAAATAAAACAAATTTTAAACAAAAATAAATAAAAATTAGAATGCAATTGATATCAATACCAATTAACTCATGTACTAGTCAAGTAATAAAAGACATTTATGAGTGTGAGTTAATTAAATCATGCTTTATCTTAAGAGCTTAAGAAACATGTTTGGAGGAAATAGATGGTTTAAGACAACTTTGGAGGATAATGTATGATGAAAGATTCAAGAACATGGAGCAATATATAATGTCCAAAAAAAAGGCCAAATGACCAGGAATGCTGTCTGTTGGTCTTGATGAGTCAACAATTGTTATCAATTCTGTTGTTTATTCAAGGAATTGATGAGTTTGAAATGACTAAAGAATTAACCTCTCTGTTCAGAGGATAACTATAGGGGACATAAATTTCCAAGAATTTACATACACACACTGAGTACAATCTGAAAGTGGAGTATTCTAAGTTGTGTTATAGTGGATGGCAATTAAAAATATGTATGGAATAGAAAAAACTTTATGAGGAAAATTTTCAAAATGTGCAAATGTGTTTATCAATTATACTGTTCAAAATTAGCAATTTTGGTTAAATTTGTTATGTTTTTTAAATGGTGGGGTACTCCATGAACTTTACTTAGTGTCAGAAGTAAGCAATAGTTTTGTGGCATACTACCATGACTTATCACACAGAAATTATATGGGCTAGAAAAAATCCAAAGTCAAAGAAAATCACGAGTTTTAAAAATCTTTTGAAAGATACAACTTTCAAAATAGCATTCATCACATGCTTCATAATGTTCCTTAATCAATTAACCTAAAATTACAAAGGAAAACAAGGTCCATACGCAAAACAGGTTGAAGTCATTTCAAGTCATGACATGATGACTGATTTTGTTTCTATCCTAAATAATGCCAAAATGTTTATATACTTCCCATTGTATGTATCAAATAGTAAAATAAGAAATGCAGTCTCTTAGTATAACAATTTGCAGGAGAGATATTTTATTATAAGTGCAACAATAATCTTAATAGAGTTTATACTTAACAGTATAAATGAAGAGCTATCTATTCTTCATTTGACAGTGACTCATCTGCAATGCAATGACATGATACAAGGAAAATTCAAAAAGGAGATCTAATGCAGTACTCTAAATGTTTTTGAAGTGATGGATATGCACAATTAAAATACATGCTAATGGATTGGTATCACGATATGGCAGTGCTAATCTATATGAAAGACATTGTTAGAGGTGAAATACATAAAATCCCACTACAGACTGTTATTAACATATAAACATTTGCAATTGTTTTTGATAAATGTTGACAATAATTTTGAAATTCAATTAAGTAAAATGTTTTTCCTCAGAAAGATTTCCATTCTTCTCATTAAAATACCCATAGTAAGAAACATTGTATTCTATTATTATTGTAATTTGAATTTTATTAAACTTTTTTTGAAAATTGTCTTCTGTCTTACATAAGTATCTACACAATCTCCTTTGTTTTGCCTTAATGACCTTTAGAACTTACAGTAATTACTCTAGTCCTAAAAAAAGAATTGTTTTTACATATCTGTGTCATGTCTACTACACAGTTTATGTAATTTATTGGATGTAAATTGTATCTCAACAAAGTTGACTACAATTCTTGGGCTGTTTTATAAATGCAGCCTGATATTTTCTTTGTAGATTTCTTTTTAATTACAGATCAAATTATTTCATACTGTAAGCATTAAGCTTTCTGTCTTCTTTTGTCTAAACCCATAGAATTGTATAGCACACAGGGTGAATCTTAATGCAAACTATAGCATTTAGCTAATAATTATTTAGTTATATTACTTATTATAATAAATGTAGCACACTAATAGAATAGTGGAAATTGTGGCAGTGATAATATAGTTCAATGTTTTATGAGGCTTTTCTGTAACATGTGGTCGTCATGTGTTCTGAAATCTAAGACTCATAAATTAGGTAATAATTTCTATAAGTAACCCTTTATCTTGGGAAGAAATGCTATTACATAATATTATGCTAAAATATTTATTAATTGTTTTTATAATTAAAGAAATGTATTAATAGCTCTATCATTTAGAATTTATGTTATCATTCTATTATGGGAAATTTTAGTGCTCATATTATGAGGGTATATCATTTTATAAATAAAACTTTATATTTGTTATATCATTCTAGTGAAATAAAACATCATTAATTTTTTAAAATCCATTTCTATCTCTACTCTGCTTTTGGGGGGATTCTGAAGTACACATAATGTATCACATAAAGTTATCTCACAGTTCAACAGGCACATTTCCTTCATATACATATTTTTACTATTAGCAATTACTTTCTCACCTTGAGTCTAATTTTGTAAGTTTCAATTGGTATATTTTCAATACTAATATTTTCTCAGTGATCTAATAAGTCTTTGAACATTCTATTTTAATTTTACTTCAGATGTCTGTTTTCTTTTCTATACTTTCAACTTGGGTATTTTATATATCCTCCTCTCTATATAATATTTTGAAAATTTGGAATATTAGGATAGTTGTTTTAATTTTCTCATCTTATAAGTCCAACATCTGTGAATTTCTCTGATGGTTTTGTACATTTACATTTATCTTCATCATAATGGATAACATAGTTTTGTTCTGTGGTATGTGGTGACAGAGGCTGAGAAATGAGCTTTAAATAAAAGGACAATCTTTTATCTATTTAGTCCTCTCTGGCATACTAGAGGGTGGGCAACAGCATGTCTCTTACCTGTAACCCAGCTTCCTAACCTCTTTGGAATGTCCCAAGAGACCTATTAATAATGACTATGACCTCCAAAGGTAAATTCTCCTGCTATCACCCGTACCCCTGGTGTATGCCAAGTATGATGGGGAATCAGTTTACTACTTCCTCATTAGCTCACTGTTACCATTTCTCTGCCAGGATATATAATGGTCTTCATAACTTTATTAAAGTGGATCTGGACATGCTTCCCAGGATCCCCATTTTGTGGGCTAGCCTCACAGATTGCTATCAATCCTTCCATCTCATTATTTCTTTCCTACATGCAACTCCTAACACTGTTCCTTTGGCATGCATTACTATTTTGATTTCATCCCACACATTGTGAACTTGAACATTTTAAATTCTATGTATATATTTCCTTGTGTGACTACTAGATCCTGTTCCTTCTTTTTTTTTTTTTTTTTTTTTTTTTTTTTTTTTTTTTTTTTTTTTTTTTTTTTTTTTTTTTTTTTTTGGTATATCTCTCCTTTGCTCTCACATACACATTGAAAATTTCTTTGATAATAAATCAAGGAAAATACCTGTTCTCTTGGATTATAAGTTTCTGCAGGTCTTTTAGCTTCATTATTTTGTACTGCAAAATCTAGATGACTGTTTCCCTTGTCTTTTACCTCATTTCATTGTCTCCTCCGCTCTAGATGTGCACCAGACACAAACTAGATTCTCTCTTCCTTTTGCTGTGGTGAGAAAACTATCTCAGAGCAATAAACTGGAGCCATCTGAAAGTTTACCTCCCTGTTACTCCATCAAGCTAACTTTCACTACCTAGTGTCCTTATATCAAAAAATGTTTCTTATTTTGTCTCAACTATCCAGGTAAAAAATTTTAGTCCAGTCTCTTCCTTCCTTCTAGTCAAATGTAGAAGTGCATAGAATGATTATTGACTATCTTGCACAGTCACTCTGGATGAAGATTTTCACTTTTTCTGCGGAAAGTCTGCACTTCTATTGGAAGTACATAAGTACATTCACATAGAAGTTGCTCAAGTTGATCATATCAGGAAAACAATAGCCGGACGGTGGCTCGTGCCTGTAAGCTTCAGCTTATGAAGCAAGCCGGGGCTAGGGATCGCGGTTCGAGTCCCTCCTGGGGCCCATAGCGAGACCTAGTTCCAAAAATATAGCTGGGCGTGGTGGTGCGAGCCTGTAATACCAGCTACCTGGGAAGCTGAGGCTGGGGATTGCTTGAGTCTGTGGTACCCCAGGCAACGAGAGCCTGCGGTTTCACGGGCAAAAATAGCAAGACCTAGTCTCAATAAAAGAAAGAAAAAGAAAAAGGAAAACAGTAATATCAAAGACATTTTTGATCTTTATTAGTGTATATATAAACATATATTTGTGTATATATATGTATATATGTACATATATGTGTGTATATACATATATACCTTTTACTCCTATATTATATCCTGTCATAATTTTTCATTGAAATCCATGCATTTTTGTGATGGATCCATAAATTCCCAACCTCTGTGTCTCTAATCCTAGAAGTGTGCTCAAAGCCTAGTTTACCTTAATCTTTTTGATGCCTCTTTTCCTAATTTCATTGGTATTGATTTCTTGTTTTAAGAATTGTCCAGTAACTTGAAAAGACATGAGAATATTATCTCCTATCCATACCTTCCACTTCTCTTTAAGATTGTGAACCTTCTAGTTGTGGCTTGCTTGGGTTTCTTCAATTTTTAATTGTATTTAGTCTTCATAGCTGCTTTTGAAAGGAAGATTTTTTCTAGCAATAACTATTCCATCACAATTAGAATTACAAATCTCTTTTTTTGACATTTATTAAATTTATTTTCTAATGTTAACTATTACTCAATATTTTGGAGTAGTTCAGGCTACATGGTTATCAACAAATATGAAGATAATTAATATAATCTGATAATTAATTGTGCTGCTTTTAATTTTATTTTATTTAAGTTATCACTTCCATTCTAGCTTTAAATCCTTTAAATATTTTCTCAACTAAAATAAAATTGTAGACTATTTCCCATAATTTTCTGTCTGTAAATATTTGCTTATCCATTTGAAGCACTCTTCTGCCCCATAGTCCACCAAAATTGAACAACTTTTAGTTTCACGATGAAGCCACTAATTTTGCTCATGTTGCCATATTGCTCTAGAAATTCTTTGCTTTCCATTCTTCATCTCTTGCTTTACCATTCTAATGCTATTTCGTTTCCAACACTCAATTTAACTTTGAAGGTTTAATGTTAATCATCCTTAATGTTACCACCATCACTGAGAAAATTTTCATCATTTGTGTGAAATAACACATTTACATTAGATATTTTAAGACATTTGAAGTGTTAAAATTTTATTTTAATGAAGATTTACTTAATGCATTTTCATTAAATTTAAATATTATTAATATTAATAAATGTTGCTTTAAAAATTTTTTTTTGGTTGGTTGGTTTGTTTGTTTTATTGAGACTAGGTCTTGCTATTTTTGCCCGTGAAACCGCAAACTCTCGTTGCCTGGGGTACCACAGACTCAAGCAATCCCCAGCCTCAGCTTCTCAGGTAGCTGGTATTACAGGCTCGCACCACCACGCCCAGCTATATTTTTGGAACTAGGTTTCGCTATGGGCCCCAGGCGGGACTCTAACCGCGATCCTTAGCCCTGGCAGCTTCGCTTCATAGCCTGAAGCTTACAGGCATGAGCCACCTTACCCGGCCTGCTTTTAAGTTTTAATATAAAATGCATTCCATATTTAATTCAGTATTGTGCAATTATACATGGTAATTTTGTAACAAATATATAATTAATTTATTTTATATATCTCTCTTGTTCCTTAATTTTGATTATACTCTTTAAATAGAAGTTGGAGTTGAATAATTTTATATTTGTGTCATTTTGTGATAGATAATACGGATGAAGGTGAAACTGAATAATTTTATGTGTGTCACCTTGTGATAAACAGATAATATAGATGATGATAGCTTACTCATGATAACCAGTCTTCAAGACAACTCCCATTGATCTTCTCGCCTTCTATTTATTTACTTGCTTAACTCCCTCCTATTAAATGTAGGCTGGACTGAGTGACTAACTTTTAAAAAATGAAGTAAAACAGAAATGTTTATGTGTGACCTGGAGACTAAGTCAAAAAGAGCAGTTCGGTATGGTGTACTTGCAGTTCATGTTCTCCAGGATAAATCAGATTCACATGGTTATCAATTCTCTTGAGAAGCCCATATGATAATCTTAAATTATGCAAGTTAGCTTGAAATAAATGCTTCAATCCAATACAGCTTTCAGGCAAATATTTTGAAAACAAATTTAGGGGAGATCATACAAGGCTACCAGTTAATATGTTCCCATATTCCTGATCCTAATAAATTGTGAGAGCTAATAATATTTGTGCTTTTGCTTTTTTAGTGTTAAACAGCTAAGTCTTGGGATAATTTAATATATAACAAAACAAAGGCATTACTAATATAAAGCATAACGCTATCAATATGTTAGCTCATTTAATACTTCAATAAACTGTGGGAAAACCCATTTTAAGAAGAAATCTGAAACCTATAGCAGAGATTAACTGATATTCAGTCTATGTTCAATAAGTTTTGTTTAACATGTGTAATAGATTACTACTTAGAGATCAAAAGGATAAATTTATGCCATTCGCAGCTGCAACAAGGGTGGAGCTAGAAGGCATTTTGCTATGCAAAGTAAGTCAGAACTAAAATAAGATAAATCCTAGATGGTTTTATTTTTATATAAAATATAGAGAAATCAAGGGGTTAGAGAAAACTTGCAAGCTGACCATAGATCTGAGGTAAGGTATACAGCAGGATTAGAGGTGGGACAGGAGGAAAGGTCAAAATAGGGAAGGGTAGAGTCCCCTGTTTCATGATGGATCAGGTATGCTCTGGTAATGGAAGAATGACAGGACTACATCTAAGGGAAAAAGGAAATACTTTCAAAAATCAAAAATAATGTAAAAAGTAATTGTTATTACTAAAACAGAAAAAAAATACACATTCTTGAATGCTTTACCCTTACTTTGTTGCCTCTCCTATCAGCTATTAGAAGAAATTGTTTTCCAATAGTGTAGGAGAGTTTCTTTTTCTCCTTATTCTCACCAACATTTCCTATTTCTCGTTACATACCCAATGGGAAAAAGTACATAGGCATCTCAAAATATAATAATAGTCCACAATACTATCCCACAATTCTCCTCTTAGGTATCTACTCAAAAATGTGAAAATAACATGAATTTGAAGACATATATGTATTAATTCATTACAACACAATTTACAAAAGTCAGTTTACAATCTAAGCCCAAGAACAAATGAATTAGGAAGAAGTGGCAAATATAACTACTAGAATACTATTCAGCTGTAGGCATGTATGTATATATGTATATATGCATACACACACACACATATATATATAAAACTCTTGCCATTTTTGACAACATGGTTGGAACTGGGTAAGATTATGTTAAACAAAACAAATCAGAAAGATTTATCATCCAATTGCAGGATGTCACTCTTATGAGTAGAGACAAACAGACAAAACCAAACCAAAACATACCTAGAAATATGACTGTAGCTACCAAACATAATGGGTAGAAGGCTGGAAGCAACTAGGGAGGGGTTCCTATGGGCTATGGTGGATGATTATGAAGTCTTTGTTCATGGATGGGGTATACTAACATGCCTAAAGATGTATGAACCTATAGCTCTGAAACATAATTAGTGCAGTAAACCAATCAATAGAATAGAGTACGATAAAAAAAGAATCTATTTATAAGAGAGCTCAGATAATTTAAAAAACAGGAATGTGGAGGCATGTCACAGAACATGGAAGCTTCCACACTTTTAGGTAATGAATAGAATAGCAAGCTTTAAAAAAAATAAATTGATAATTTACTACAGAAAAATTTAGAAGCTGCTTTTAAGATTCCATGAACAATATACTCAGACATAATTTTCTGGAATATGTATTTAAAAATATATATATTACCTGTCTGATTTACCATAGAAGTAAAGGTATATAACTAAGAGTTGTGTTTGCATACAAAACATGTCATTTTCATAAATATATGAAAATAAGCAATCACACTTACCAACTAAGAATTTTAAACATTCATGTAAATATGAGCTGGGCTCAGTCAATCAAATACTTTTTGGATGGCCATTTATTTGTAAATTGAAAGACTGTCTTGTAAATATATATAAAAGAGCTGTAAATCAGAGTGAAACAGGACTCCTATGAATATGCACATTGCATGGAAACTTGAAACTTACAGTATTCTACTAACCCAATTACTAGGAAGCTGATTGCCAGTCTGATTCAAGTATTTGAGGATTGCTGCCTCATTAAAGGTAATGGCTCCCTCTGGCTAAAAATGAGTGGGGTTACCAACTGTTAAATTTTGGTAGTCCAATCAAAATATGCTAGCAGTCATTTAAACATATTAGCTATTAGAATGACACATATGAAGAAAACCCCTTTCTATAATTAGGGTTCTGAGAATGAAATGAGTAGGGGAAGAACATGCGACTCTCCCAGTAGAGCAGTATGTAGCATCAAAAGATTTTCTAGAAAAATAACAGGTGTAGTGTAAGAAAAGCTGCATGCCATTATATTATATAAAACAGGAAAAATTGAACCCAATGTGAGAGCAGAGATCTGCTTTTCTGTTCCTAAGAGTTAACCTCTAATGTTCATGCTATTATCACAGTAAGGTGAGCACAAAAAAAAACAAAAACAAAAAAAAAAAAAACCAGTAAGTGAATAATGATATTGCAAATGAAATTTGGCATTTTAAACACTCTCAACAATTGTTTAAAGATTCATGCAGTATCCATTTAGACACTCTAGAAAATATTATGTATATGCCTTATGAAGTGTCATTTAATAAAAACAGTTACATCTGTAGAGAAGTTCCTGAGTTTGGTGAATTAATAAAATCTGTGTCCATTTTACATATTCCAGAGTGAGCACTTTTCTGATGTCAACAATGCCATGTGAAGTGACATTGAGCCATAATATATATGACGGGAAATATATATTTAAACAAATTATGTAGATAGATTGTGTTTTCCTGGACCCATGCATTGCTTTAGTTCCTCCATTAGATACATACAAACTGGTAGGTAAACACATAACCTTTCAGAAAGTACTTCAGACCATTGTTAAAGTTCCCTGTAACTGCTTTAACCTTAGCTTCAAAATTATAAGAACTAAAATGACATGGAAGAGAAATCAGTCTCAACTGTGTAAAATAAAATGCCTATCTTGAAACAGTTAATTTGTTTTTAAATTAGCATTTGTTGACTTGAACAATCAAGATGAAAATGAAGAAAACAATAATTTTATACTCCGGTAAGCAAAGCATTTAGAGGGTCCGATAGTTTCAGTGACAGGGAAATTGCTATGTCACTGACAAACATATTACTAGAAAAAGAGTTAAACTAAATTTTACATCAAAGCTCAAGTCAACAAACAAGTTTTTATGTTCAGCTTTGATTGAGAGATGAAACCATGAAAAATCAATAGGCTGTCTGAAAAGAGTAAGAGATACGATATTAAAGTGATGCTTGTGTAGAAATGAATCCTGAGAAGCTCATGTACACAAAGAAAAGTTGGTCTATATATTTTTTGCACTGGTGTTTTTCTGTTTGTGTTAAATCATTAAAAACAGTATCTGTGAATATGACTGAGATTTGAAAGGTTTTAATTTGAAAGCTTTTTTTATTTGATGTTGAGTATAATTTCCAGCATGACTTGGCACAACTACTTATCTTTCCTTTCCATTCCCATTTTCTTCCCATCACAGCAAAAATAATTATTTATAACTCTCACATTACAGGAGGCATCTTGATAAAGTCTGTGTCTGTTCTCCTATTTTCTCCCTAAGTGGAAAGGTTAAGAATAAAATAAAACACATAATTATACCATAAGCAAAGATTATGGAAAATAATCTAAATGACAATAGAATCTTCTCTGAAAATAAACAAATATGGCACAGAACATTTTAGTTTCTCTCTTTTCTGGCTAGGTAAAAGATTGCTTTTCAATTACTTGTTTAAAATGAAAGCTTGTGACCCAAACACCTATGCCAGATTGATATCTGAGATCACTAATTTGCTGTGCATGATATCCCTTGGAACAGATGCAGCAGGACAGAAGTGACTAAAATTGCTCTTTTCTGATGATTGATCAGAGGTTGATATAGCCAAAAAGGAAGTAGAGGCTTCGCTGAGAACTACCTGCTGCACGAAGAGTATGATGGACACTCCATGTTTTAACTATGCAAGCTACCTTTTCAGGTGCTATTATTAAGTAGCTAATAAGGCAGTAAAATGTAAACTTACCAAATAATAAAAACAGGTAATGCTTTATAAGATATCATCAGCTTTTGATTTAGAGGTAGATTCACAATATCAGTGGTAACTAACTTGCTTTTAATTTTGAATTTTATATCAGCTAACATTTTGATTTATCCCCGAATGCTAAGTTAGGTTCACTTTTAGAATTAGAGAATTAAATAGAAATAGAATATACATACTAGTCTTTAAATTCAAAGACTTGTTAAACTATTGAATCCTGTGTTCATATTCTTAATTCCAGGATCACTTCAGATAAATTGTCATACAAACTTAAAAGTTTAAGAAATAGGCAGAAAATTTTGCTTAGAGTGTTCCTTTTTAAATAAGATTGCAGCTGGGCATGGTGGCTCATGCCTGTAAGCTTCAGCCTATGAAGCGGCCGGGGCTAGGGATCATGGTTCGAGTCCCGCCTGGGACCCGAAGTGAGACCTAGTTCCAAAAAAAATAGCTGGGCATGGTGGTGCGTGCCTGTAATCCCAGCTACTTGGGAAGCTGAGGCTGGGGATTGCTTGAGGCAACAAGAGCCTGGGGTTCCATGGGCAAAAATAGCAAGACCCAACCCCCCCAAAAAAAATAAATAAATAAAAATAAAATAAATAAATAAAATAAGCTTGCATGCCATCTATGGAAAGAACAGAAAAATATTACACCCTTACTCATATTTATTTCTATTACAAAGACTGTAAGATAATGGGAAAATATTAGGATATGGTAATATATATAGCAAGACTCCTTTACTCATTTGAAATATCCTATTTAGCTTCAGGTCCTTTATTGCCTCATACTTTAGATTTTACAGCCATGTGAAGTACCTCAGCTTATAAATTTATGTTCATCACCCTATACCTCTGCAATGATGGATAACACTAGGATGCATCAAAGTAAATTTCATGATTTTTTTTTTTTACTGGATTTGGTCTATGGTCTTAAAAGACTGTTGTGTTAGAGTTGAAATTTTATGAGAAATATTAGCATATTTGAAAGAATTCTTTATTACCTTGTTGTCAAAACCTGTTTTATATAAAGTTCCCTAGGAATTAAAAGTATAGAAAGTTTAAACAAATTTTAAGGTAATATACAATGAAAACTAATGAACATGAACAAAATAATGTCTGCATGAACTTTATGAGTCAAAACAACAAAAAGTGAAATTATGTTTAGCCTCATTTAAAGGTTCACATATGACATGGATAATAAATTATCTGTGAATTTTATTTTCATCATTTCAGTAATAAAACCTTCCTATATATAGCACAACTAAGACCACACATTCCAGGTTCTTTTGAAACTTTTTATGACTAGATTGTTAAGTCTAACATGATGAGGAAGTGATGTTTTGAAATCTGTGTAACTTCCTTAGAAGAACCGGATGGTCTTCAGTGAAAATCTGGCTGCAGATGGTTTGTAATGCGAAGGTGATTGTACTGAACAAACTTGATCTGGGAAGATAAGTACAATAGCTGAGGAAATCTGCCTTGATGGGTCATCTCATGAATTAAGCCTCCCATCTTCCTAAAATGCATTAGTGGCTTGAACTGGACAAGAAAGAAATCATAGTTGCAGATTTGGAATAACTAATGTGCCATGCCAAGATTCTTAATAAT
Source organism: Uropsilus gracilis (assembly GCA_004024945.1). Classification (NCBI taxonomy): domain Eukaryota; kingdom Metazoa; phylum Chordata; class Mammalia; order Eulipotyphla; family Talpidae; genus Uropsilus; species Uropsilus gracilis. The sequence continues at coordinate 38,654 of PVHY01010858.1, forward strand.
TAGAATATACAATTAAGAATCTCATGAGGGTGAGTTTTTCATTTCTTCTATACTTTATGAAACTCTCAATAGTTTACATACCAGGGTGAAAATTAGGTTGGTTTCTAACTTGTTACAATTTTTCTTCTTTTCCTTTAGAAATAGAAAAGCATAGACTAAAATATATCATTTATTAAGTGATATCAAATATTTTGTAAATATATATTGCAATTGAAATGCATTGTTTCATGTGCTTATGTTGTTAAAAACAATCCTATGACCTTAAAATGTATTTATTTGCTCTTATTGAATAGGTTGAAAAATTTTATCTATATATTTGTGTATATGCAATATATATATATATATATATATATATATATATATATATATACATATCACATGCAAACTGGATTCTGAATATTTCTTTTCCCAAAGTGTCCTTCTAATTGAAAAATGATATAGAAGTTATGTGTCGGCCTGGCATGGTGGCTCATGCCTGTAAGCTTCAGCCTATGAAGTGGCCGGGGTTAGGGATCACGGTTCGAGCCCCGCCTGTGGCTCGTAGCAAGACCTAGCTCCAAAAATATAGCTGGGTGTGGTGGTGGCGCGCGCCTGTAATCCCAGCTACCTGGGCAACGTGAGCCTGTGGTTCCACAGGCAAAAATAGCGAGACCTAGTCTCAAAAAATAAAATAAAAAACAAAAAATGTGTCAGTAAACAGCACATTATAAATTTCAAGTATCTTACAAAATAATTTTATTGTTCCTATTTAAAAATAAAGCAATATCACATGTTGTTATCAATGTGATATGGAGGACATCCTATAATACCTCTTTTCCAATGTTTAAAATGAAGAAAATTAAGAGTTCTTTAAGAATCTGTGGTTCTGATAGTTTCCAACATAATCTATATGTAAACATTCTTTTTAATATTTTATCATTATTGTAGCACACATATTAAAGCATTATTGGAGCTAAGAAGAATTGCCTTTCTAAGATGATAGGGGACTTAGGATAATGATAGTTGAACCAATTGATAGCCTTTTCAAGAGGAGATTCTATTAATTTGTCAGTACTGAGGAATCACTATTTTTTTTTAAGACTGAGAATTTATCTTTCACCTTTGCAAACTCTTTAATCTATTTAATTGAAAGGGAATGGCTAGTTCTGTTCTATTTTTATCCACATTCTGAGACAGGATAATTTAATCTTTCTGAGCCACTTAGCTGTAGACAGGTGACAGACTGCACTAGTTTACCAATATAATGTAAACTTGCACAATTGAATGTCCAAGCTTCAGCTGGGGACATTATACTTGAATCTTGATAGCACAAAGTGTTAGGACAAAACTGATTATGATTCAAGATGACATGAGTCAAAATACAAAATACACTTATTTTATACAAAATATACTTATTTTATATTTACATAGATACATTCTGCTCCTATGCATTTTTAATCAGTTTTATAATCTGGAGATATATGTAGTATCCGTGTATGTGCATGTGAGTGTGTTATAGATTAAAATGAGTTTAATAGAAGAAAAAAGAAATTTCTTGTATACTTTGAGGTACTTATATGCACTTAAGTACATGGCTAGTTAGTGTAGCTTTATTCATAATATAAAACTGGAATCAACACAAATGTGTTGATATGCTATGAGGTAGATATACTGTGGTAGTTATATAATGGAAATTCAGTAGACATGAATATGCATTTTTAAATGTGCTTCCACTGTTTTTATCATCCTGCACTTGTATCATCTATCATGGTCCTAACAGCCACTCATTCTAGAATGAGGAGGTATGGGTTAGAAGAGAGCCTGCTGCACAGTGTAGAGTACAACCTACCTAATTCAAATGATGCAACAAAGTCAGAACATCAGGGAATGAAAAATTATTTTTTAAGTCATTGCTAATAAGTGGTTATTTGTTATATATTTTTGAATTAAAATCTGACATTTTAGTTATTATGGAATATTTAACTTTTTAAATTCCTTTTTGCAAAGTATATTTTCTTGACTTGTATCTACTTTAGCATATAAGCCTAATTTATTTGATAGTTTTTTTACTTCCCTTATGCTAGCTTATTAATATTTGAAGTATATTTAACAATATTTCATTTTATGTTATGAAAATCAATTGTGTATTTTCCTCCTTTTTTTCTTGCTCAGTTTCTGTAATGTTTTCTAATTATAATTTCTACCTCTCAAAGCATCTACTATGTTTTTATCACCTATTTTATTTGTGTTCACATAACATGTTTTCTTTTAATTCTTCATAAAGAATTTCATAAAGTATGCACTAAAAATAAAATTTTCTTGCAAAAATTGTAGCACCTTGTCAATATATTTACATGCACTGTGTGCTTAAAATAAAATGTACTTTGAAGGATGGTAACTATACTTTTACTGGTCAAAATAATGTTGAACATACAGATGTTGGTTTCTAATAATATACATAAAACATATACCATATAATAAAAAATAAAGTTTCTTTGATAATTTTAATTGAAGTATTTTTGTTTTAAGTGCAATATTTCACATAAAATCAGATAAGGACCATGTTGTCCAAATATTATATTTTTCATTTTTAAACAAAGTAATATTACATGTTTTAGGTGTGCATCCAGAGAATGAATATATTTATTTCACACATTTTTATCAAGTTTACTACTAGAGTTCACTTTTATCCTTCACATGCCATTGTGCCCTTTTATCTGAATCACTCACCTCACTTTCTCTTTCTCTTCTGGTAAACATTAAGTAGTCCCATAGTACAAAAACTTACTGTTATCTTATTTAATATTTTTTCCTATTTTTCTTTCTTATTTCTTATATCACATTTGATTAAACACACAGTCTTTATCGATCTGGTTTATTTGAGTATATAATACCTTCTAGGTCCATCCATATTGTTGCAAATGGCAAATGATAGAATGTCCTACTGGTGTCAGAATTCCAGTCTGAGGATTCCTTAGCCTTAATCCTAGTACATGAATAATCCTTCCAGCTGCATACATATTTGTGTTAATTCAATTGTTTGGCCCATATGGTGAGAAGGATTTCTTCATGGGTCCTGAGCATTCTACCTGTGTGTACTGAAAAATTCAAATTGCAAGACTTACCTATCTCTTGAGATTGAACTATTTTTATAATTTGTCCTATAGATAAATAAATAGGTCAAGAGCTCCAGGAATTATTATTGTGTAACTTGTTGCTCCCAAGGAAGCTAACGGGCTCTTCCTTGTCTACTGTTACATGTCCTGAATCTTCTATTTGCTTGCAATCATGTTTCAATTTATTGACTGCATAGTCTCTAACTGGTATTTGGGAGTCAGAGAATTAGAGCAACTATAACATTTCTGCTGTTTGTCTTTCTGTGAGTAGTAAGGTATCTAGTTCTAATCCTTTATGTCTCCGTTTCTTTATCAAATATGAAAATGTGTGAAATAAAAATTTTTAACTTGCCTATAGTTTAAAAATTTTTATATGTGAGATTTCTTGTGTGTCATCATTGCAAAACTCCAAGTTATTAGCATCTGTTATCTACAAGAAGCCCACTTACAATATACAAACAAATGAGCTTAAATGCAAAGGAATGGAGAAAGACACTAATGTTAACACCAAAAGAAGCAAGGGCATCTATATTAATTTCAGGCCATGCTGACTCTTGCAAGAAAAATAATCACAGATAAAAGGGGGCATGGCATAATGTCAAAGGAATCAATCATTGAGAACACTTAACAATCTTCAATGTGCCTACACCACAGTATAAAATATGTAAGGCAAACACTGAGATATCCTAGGAAAAGTAGATGAATCTATCATTATATTTGAAGATTTCAAAATCATTCTATTAGAAAAGGACAGATACAGGAGGCAGAAAAATCAGTAAGGATATAGTTCAACTCAACAACAAAAATCAACTAGATAAAATGGGCATCTATCAACTACCTTATCTAACAGCATAGAGAGAGCATACTTTCTTCTCAACCTACCACTGACCATTAACTAAAAGAGATTACTTTCTGGGTCATGGAACACACTTTACAGATTGAAAAGAATAGAATTCATGTAATTCAGAATTCAGCTGTTCCTATATAGAATAGAATAGAATTATAGAATTCTGCTGTTCCTATATCATGGAATTAAACAGGAAATCAATAGAAAGAGTTAGAAAATCTATACATACTTGAGTAGACAACATATCTCTAAACAAAAAAATTAATTATAGAAAACATTTGAAGGAAAATATTTAAATATTAGATATTAAAAGAAATGCAGATACAATTTATAAGAGCTTATGGGATGTAGAGGAAGCATTTCAGAGGGAAATGTATAAATTAAATACATATATTAAAAAAGAGACCTAAAATCACCTAAGCTTTCACCTTATAAAAGTGAAAAAAAAAAAAAAACAAATTAAATTCTCAGTAAGTAAAACAAAAGATAATAAAAGCTAGACCAGGAATCAATGAAATTGGAACTAAGAGTTCAATAGGAAAAATCAAGAAAGCTAGAATCTGGTTCTTTGAAAAGATTAAGAAAATGATTACCTCTACTCAGGTTAGATAAAATTACATATATATGTACATATATATATGTATATGTGTATGTATATATACATATAATATTATATATATACATATATATATATATAATGTGTGCATGGACATATATTTTGAAATAAAAGAGAGGCTATGACTGAAGAGCCCATAGATCTTAAAAGGATAGTAAAGCTACAAATAATTTGATGCTCCAAAATTTGACAAAGAATAGGTTAATTCTTTGAAAGACATAATCTGAAATACAAATAGGCCCAAATAAATTTTATTAAACTAAGCTATTAAACCTGTCAAAATAACCTATCAAAATAGAAATGCCAGTCCCAGATGAGTTCAATCACTGGTGAATTCTTCCTCAAATATAAAAAGAAATTACACTAAATCTCAACTGTTTCTTTGACAAAACCAATAGAAAAGCACAGATCTCATTCTGCTAGATCAGCATTACTCTAATTTCAGAATCAGACAAATAACCCATGATCATGAGTGCAAAATATCTCAACAAAAATACTAGTAAATCACCAGCAACAATGTGTAAAAATAACTTACACAGTATACGTTTTGACCTATCAGGATCTATTCGAGGTTTGAAAGTCTATTTTAACATTTGAAATTCTTTTATAATTCACTTCAGGAACAACAGTGTAAAAAATATAAAAATACACAATTATAACAATAATTGCAGAGAAATATACAAAACCCTTTCATGATAAAAACCTCAGTAAACTAGGAATAGAAAATTTCTATTCAACAATATATACTAGAAAACATGTATACAATATATACTACAACAACACTATATATTGGAAAATCTGTAGCTAATACACTAAAGAGTGAGAAATTTGAAGATTTCAAACTTGAATCAAATAAAGGACAAGGCTGTTCCTTTTCATTGTTGTTTCTGTTTTCTAATATTATACTTGAAGTTCTAACTAATGAATAAAATAAAATATATACATATTGAGGAGGAATAAAAGTGATATGACAGAAGATATGTCAATGTAAAAAAATTGAAAATAATTTAAAAGTAAATCCTAGAACTAGCAAGCAATTATAAGATAATTAAAAATATAAATATAATGTTCAAAAGGTAATTAATTTCTACATACTAATATGAAAAGGAGGGATTTGAAATTAAAGACAAATATCATTCATATCAACACATAAAAAAATGAAATAGGTACAAATGTAACAAAATATGAATAATATACATAAAGATAATATAACTGATAAAAATCAAATAATTACTAAATAAGTGTGAAAATAATTTTTATAAATAGGAAAATATAACAGTATCAAAATAGCCAATCTTCCTTACTTAGTTTAGTTTATAGATTTAGTACATCTCCGGTGAAATTCTAGCGAGTTATTTTATGACATGGACAAACTGATTCTACAGTTTATATGAAGAGACAAATTTTGAAAGAATGGTCAAGATAATACTGAATATAAAAGACAGAGTTGAAAGCTTGAATTATCAAAGATAAAGATTTAATATAAAATAACATGCTCTAGATTGTATAGCATCAGCCAAAGTATTGACAGATTTATAAAATAGAAAATAGAGTCAAGAAATGTACTTATATGTAGTCAACTCTAATTGATAATAGTAAAGGAGCAAAGGAAAGAAGGAAAAACAGTCTTCAACAAATGGTGTCCAAACAATTAGAAATTCACACAACCATAAATGAACTAAGATATAGAACTTACACTCACAATGATAACTCAAAAATGAAACATACACTTAAATGCCAAAGGCAAAAGTATAAAAGAATATGGCTGAGCATGATGTTGCATGACTGTAAATGGCAGCCTAGGAAGCCATGGCCAGGGCCAGGGATTGCAGTTTGAGTCCCATCGGGGGCAAATAGTGAGAACTAGTGCCAAAAAAATAAAAAAAAATAGCTGTGCATGGTGGCACGTGCCTGTAATCCCAGCTACCTGGGAAGCTGAGGCTGGAGTTTGCATGAGTCTGTGGTACCCTGGGCAACATGAGCTTGAGGTTCCACACACAAAAACAGTGAAACCTAGTCTCAAAAAAAAACAAAACAAAACAAAACAAAAAAAACTTATAAAAGAATAATTAGATTTCATTAAAATTAAAAATTTGTGGTCTGTAAAAGACATTGCCATGATAATGAAATCAAGGCAAAAGCTGGAAAAATATTTGCAAAAAACATATCTGATAAAGGAATGTCATAAAAACTAAACAAAGAAATCAACAATATAAAATAAATAACTCAATTATAAAATTTGTCCAAAGACCTTAACAGAAACTTCAAAGAAGAAAACATCTATACAGCTATTAAGCATATGAAAACATGTTCTACATCATATATTACTAGTAAAATGAAATTTAAAATAACAGTGAGATATGGTTATACCACTATTCATATGGCTAAAATCAAGAATTCTAACAATATCAAAAGTGAAGCTGTGCAACAGCATGAATTCTCATTCATTGCTGATTGAAATACTCAAAGACACATATACTTTTGAAAACAGTTTGGTAGTTTCTTAAAAAATTAACCATTATTCAACAATCAAAAAAGACAAACTCAAGTCATTAGCAGCAACATGGATGGAGTAGAAGGAATCATGCTTGCTGAAATAAACCAGAAAGAAGATAAAACCAGATGGTTTCCCTTATTTGTGCGATATAAGAAAAACAAATAAACAAAAAGACAAGAAAAAGTTAAAATCAACAAACAGATAGTAGATATAAAGTATACAGCTAGGTCGGGGAGTAGGGTAAGATCAAGGGAGGGATGAGCCCAGGAGATCATGATAATGGTTACATGGGTGTGACAGGGTGGTAGGAGAACTTTGAGGTATACAACAATGTAAGAAAAGATAAAATCATAAAACTATATATTAAAAGAATTTGTTAAATTAAAGCTACCTTTTACATAAATCATCATAGCAACCTTTTCATAAAAACCAAAAACTGGTAGCAACCAAAATAAGCCTTTTAGGTGAACGATTACATAGAGTGTGATACATAGAGACAACGGGATAGTATGCAACACTAAAAAGGAAATCCACCGTCAATTCCTGAAAAGACATGTAGGAACTTTACACACAGTTGTCTGAGTAGAAAATGTTAAGCTGAAATATCTATATAGTATGTGATTCCAATTATACAATATTTTGGAAAAGGCAATATTATAAAGGAAATAAATGAATCCATGGTTGCCATCAGTACAGGAGAATTATGAGAAGCACAAATAAATTTTAAGACAATGAAACTGCCCTACATTGAGGGACATCTATCAATGTGCATTTGTCCAATCGCACATATTATGTACAACACCAAAAGTGGACTCTAATATAGACTATAGGCTTTAGATAATAATGATGTGTCTGTATGGGTATAGCAGTTGTGACAAATGTACCACTCTGATGTGGGAGGTAGATTATGGAGGAGGTGGTGTCTGCATGGGGGGCTGGGTGCCTACAGGAAATCTCTATACTTGCGATCCTGTCCTTTCTCTGTAGACCTAAAATTGTATTTAAAAGTAAACTCTACTAAACATAATACATTCAAGTTCTAATTTTAACTCTATGAAGATTATATTTTTGTATCAGAAAATCTATAATGGAAAGCTAGAGAACCTTCTGTGAAAGGGCTGATGAGATCCATTAATCAAGGACTTTACTCCTTTGTTCATAACAACTTACTAATCATGATGTATAAAAAATATGGCAAATCATTTTTCTATCTTAAATTGACCACATTCAAAATAGCTTATTTGGTGGAAAAATGTTTAGTAACATGACATACCAAATCAAACTGAAACACACTATTTTTCAGACATCACTCTAAGTAATACATTTTACCTAGTGAAAAATTATACTGCTTACTATAGCTTTTCAAAATACTTTCATTATTTTACCTTATAGTGTGTCTTTTGTTTTTGCATTCTTTTATAGATCTATTCTTACCCAGGACTACCAGTTACCACTAAGAGTCAATTTGAAAGTCCCTGTCCTTACCATTTTGGACTTACTCATAAATCTGAGAAACCCTCTGGGATCAGAGACTCCCCTGTTTTTGATTATTTTTTTCTCAATGTCATTTCTTCACTTTTTCTTCATCTTCCTATCTTGAAAAAGGTTTTTTAATTTAATCTTTCTATCTACTCTCATTTTCTAGGCCATTCCAACCAATAACCAAGACTATTATTACTATTATTTTATATGTGGGATCTGTAGTTGAGCGTTTCTGTGAATTTTCAAAGTTTTATCCTGCTATTAACTGTTATTCTTCATGACAGTTCCATATGGAGATTTAATGGAAATCTGAAAGTTTATATGACCAATCGTAACTATTGACTTGAATCCCAACTTTGTTTCTCTTGCATTCTTCTATAACTCAGGAAATGAAAATGAGTTCTTCCACACTTATTAAGCTAATAATGATACTATTAACCTAGAGTCTCCTCTTTCTTTAAAACTCAGATCCTTTTAAAACCAAATATGTAGGGGAGGAGTTAGAATAGTAACATGGCATCTTTGGCTGCAAGACTAGCTCACATAAGACGGTGTGGTGTTATACTTCCAAAATTACCCAGTTATGTAAACTTCCAGGAGTCAAAAGAATCAAAATATATTAAAGAATTTGGAGTATTTGGTGTGGTCAATGGTGGTAGAATATGGGTGAGTTAATGGTAAGTGCACTAGTGTGGCAATATAATGACACTAGTGTATCATGATATGACCTCAGTTTAAAAAATTGAATTTAATGTAAAATAATTCCATCTATTTAGGTGAAAATCCAATTCCTTTGACAGTACTTATGGCTATAACCTTTGTCTAAGGCAACAGAAACATTTGCTTGGTCTGGCCTTCTAATGAGCATTTTACTCATCATGTCTCTTGTCAATGCTGCAGGTGAAATGATTATTTGACGAGAGTAAAGCAAGCTATGTACTTATTTCAAAACCTACCAATAATTTCTCATACTGTTCAAAGTAAGAGCTAAAATTTCCATTTCCTTTCATCCCCACCATTTCTTCGACAAAGTTCTCCAGGAACTAGCATAGAAGTTCAACTGAGATTTCATTTCCTAGTATCACTTTTTTTGTGACATTCAGTCACACTGACTTCTTGAAAGTTGCTGGAAATGCCAAGATATTTTTCTACATTGGAGTTTTTTCGTTATCCCTGATTTATTCCCTGCCATCATTTTGAACTTTTCTGATGTAACACCTTAACAGTGAAGCCTACAGTGATCCCAGAGTAAAGAGACATGGAGCATAGCCACTGAAAACCAGCAGTGAATGTTTACTATAATCAACAAACAAGCTATTAGGATTTTATGGCAATTATTTTTACAACATAAATAGCTTAAGTGTTCTAACATGATATATCATTAACCTGAACATTATCTTTTATTAAATTACTTCTTAGTCATTATGACTGTATTGAATATTATGTTTCTGTATTTATGTTTTCTGTACTGATCTATAACAATGTAAAATTTTATCTAAATAAGTATCCAAATGATAAAAATAAATAATACAAGATCATATCTAAAACTACATAAACTGTCTTATGTTTTATTTATTTCCATTTATTTTATTACATAGTAGGAACCAAACACATAAGTTTTAACTTGTTGAATATGGGGCCAAACTTTCAAATTTCCACTTAATACAATAAACAAATATCATGAACAAAAAAGCTATCACATACTGTCTATTAATAAGTATTTCACTATAGTTAATGTGTAGATTGTATATAAGTACTTTACCACAACCTCTAGATCCTACTTTAAATTGGTTTAATAGTTCAGTAGCATTTAAACAAAATATCATGAAGCACTTTAGTAATGATCATCTTTTTGCTTATTATTTATTACCTACATTTTACAATGGAATAATGATGTTTTGCATCCATTATTATTGCTCAGGTAAGCAAAAGGAGATGCAGAAGACACTTGCAAATGGTTTATCATTTCTTCTAAGGATCCTCTCATAAAAGTACATTAGGTAACTTAAGTCACTTCTCAAGCATTCCTTGAAATATGTATCTCTCCTGTTATTGAATCGCTACCATCCATTTATATGCAATTATTTTCTACTAAGATGCTATTTTAACCCTTATTCTCTTTTAAATTAGCTCTGGTTCCCGTGAAGCAGTGGAAACAGTACTTAAGAATCTTTTGTGAAGTAGATACACCATTGGAAGCATTTGCTCAAAGAATACAAAATTGTGACCAAGGAAAAAGAATTACATGTGCACAGCTTATATGAAGTATAAAAACTTAAATTATTCACACTTTACATAAATATACTTACCTTAATTAATGAATACAAATATTTAAACAGTATGGGATCTTTATCCCATGGTGATTTGTAAATGTGGAGGAGTATTGCCCTAGACATACACAATTTTATTTTGTAAGAATGAGACACAGATAACACTTATCTTTTAAATATTTCCTGTGATGTGTGCCAAATAAATTTTAATTGAAGTATTTTGGAATTTAAGCATGATTTGTAGAATGGATCATGGTTTAAGAAGTTTTTTCTTCCCTCTTACAGAGGAAAATCTATGTTAATCTTTGTTAATTTTAATTTTGTGTTAATTTTTATTGTTAATAAAACATAAAATTGTTAATTTTATGTTAAATTTTTCCCAATGAATAAAAGTAATCTGGAGTAATGCAAAAAATGTGGAAAAGTTGGTTCTGGACATTATAAAAACCTCAGCTATAGGAAGCAATCAGTTTATGTATAAATGTATATTTAATGGGTATTGGAGGGATTTTTCTTTTGGGCGATTTATACTGATGATACATTTGACTCAAATACTTTCCCAGCCTACTTTTTCAAAACATTTTATCAAAATTTGGAAGAAGTGAAACTAAGTTAATAAATGATAAACAACAGTCATCTACACTATTTTTAAAATGTGGTTTTCTATCTTTTTTTGTAATCTAGTCAAATCATATGTAGTTTTTTTTTTTTTTT